>CAKAKR010061615.1:0-17375 GCA_916700685.1 Adelosebastes latens | reverse complement strand
CCCCCCCCCCCCCCCCCCCTACATTCCAGGCACAAAAACAACAGAAGTGTGGCAGCACTCCCTTTGCACACTCCATATGACACATGGATTGCAACCCAGTGTCACAAATGACAAATCATCAGCGCTCCAAATGTCAAATTACTTTTGGTGATACCTGCACTGTGCTATGACATGAACGCTATGAGTAATACAATATTAATGCCCGTAGATAAGAACTAGTAGTAACAGTAGTTGCCCAGAATTTTACAATGCCTGAGTCCCAAATGGGGCATTTTTTACCACAGACTTGTTTTGTTTCTTGTAATTTTGCTTCTAGAGCTTGTTATGAAAAAATAAAGGTCTGCCACAGACTATTAGGAGGATAGTAAACAGTGCTGGAGGACTGACAACAAAAGGAGATGGGGTTGCTGGAACATTCCCTCCTTGACAAATATTTTCAGTGATGGGTCGGTCAAATTATTCTTTAAAAGGATGAAAATATACGAATTAAAAGAAATTATGAATAATATGTTGGTACAAATGTACTAACAGGATCTTACTTATGTTACTTATTTACTATCGCATTACTGTTTGAACATATGTGCATTAATTTGAGATGTGAATTCAGGGTCATCGTGGGAAACAAACCAGAGAGACGGCAGATGTGTTCACACCCAAACCTGGCCAAGAAATATTATTGCAAAGCTGTGACACAGTGTGTTAACAGCATTGTTGGCTCATCACTCGGCACCTCAAGGCAGATAACAGCGAGTCCAAAAGATGTAAAAGTTATTGGATGATAGCTTTAAGGGTTGAGTTTTAAGGTGTGACATTTTCTATACACGTGAATCATGTCCAGCCAGGTTAACTGTATCATCACAACACTTCCAACTTAAGAAGTTGTTATTTCTCCTTTAGAAGAACAACAGCCTCCAGGCTTTCTCACTGAAAACAAATTTAGACTGCGGCTTTGAGGATCACTGGAATCCAATCTTGGAACAACCAGATCAGTTATATAATATATCACATAGTGTCATCACCTGTCAAAAAACATCCATTGTCTGCTGCAGAATGTCATGCTAGTTATTGCTACTTTGTTGTTTATAATTCCATCTCAACATGGAGCTGCACATCTTCCTTTTCTCTCGTTTCCTATAATAGATGTTTGGGAGGAAATATGCACTAACCAAACTGGGGGAATAATAGAAAAAGTAATTGGATGTTAAAACTGAGTGGTGCTCCTGATGTGATAATTGCAATCATCCTTGTCTTTATCTCTTTTTCCCCCCATAGAAAGTGAAGAGTTTGGGCCTGTTTTTATCCACGAGCCAGACGATGTTATTTTCCCTTTGGATTCTGATGAAAAGAAAGTGGTGATGCACTGTGAAGCACGGGGGATTCCACCACCCACATACAGGTGTGACATATGTCTCCTAATTGCGGTCCTACTTTCACCGCTCATTAGCGTGCCATTCATCACAAATGTTTTAAAATCTCCTATTCTTCTTATGGTTTTTTTTCCAGGTGGTACATCAATGGGACAGAAGTGGATGCAGAGGCAGACTATCGCTACAGCTTCATCGATGGGAACTTCGTTATAACCAATGCGAGCGAGATCACTGACTATGGAAAGTACCAGTGTAAAGCAGAGAACAGCTTTGGGACCGTCCTAGGTCGAGACGCTCTTTTGCAGTTTGCATGTGAGTAAATTTATTCATTCAAACATTTGTACAATTCTACATACATCAGGGCTAATAATCAGGGCTGTCAGAGTTAACACAATAATAACGCGTTGACGCAAATTTATTTTAACGCCACTAATTTCTTTAATACATTAACGCAAACGATCTTTTGGAGGTTGTAGCGGGCTTAGTTTTAAAGCTAGAGTGAGGATACTGGTATATGAAACTAGAAAACCTAATGAATCCATTACTGCCAACTATGTCATACTAGCTTTAGGTTAAATAATGCTGCAATTTTTTTGAGGAAAAACTGGCATGGCCATTTTCAAAGGGGTCCCTTGACCTCTGACCTCCAGATATGTGAATGTAAATGGGTTCTATGGGTACCCACGAGTCTCCCCTTTACAGACATTTAGACTTTATGATAATCACATGCAGTTCGGGGCAAGTCATAGTCAAGTCAGCACACTGACACACTGACAGCTGTTGTTGCCTGTTGGGCTGCAGTTTGCCATGTTATGATTTGAGCTAGGGATGCTAACTTTGGAAAATGGTCTTAACCGATAACCGACCCTCGTTATCTGATTATTAACCGTTAACCGACAAGATTTGTGCCTCGCATTCAGCGGTGTACCAGCTGCAGGAGCACAACAGATATTAGTTGACGGGAGTCCCCAGTTCACCGTCCGGGAGCGTTTACTTAGCAGCTATGATGCTGCGTGTAGTGTCACGGACATGCAGCCACTTTCCCAGTAAAAGTCTCCACCACACATTTAGTTTAGTTTAGCAGGTTGTCAGCTGTGTGTCTGCCCGGTGTAACGATACTTTGTCTGCCCGGCATAACTTTAGTGATTGTCAAACAGTGTGTGTGTTTGTGCTACGTTAGCAGCTCTAGCATTGCCGGAGGCTTCGTGCTCGCCGCCGCACACGTAGTCTGCGTAACTTTAGCGAGTTTCCGACAGACCGTGTGTGTGTGTGTGTGTTGGCGGTGAGTGTGAGTTTGTTGGTGGTGTTCTAGCTGTGAACGTAGGTGTAGCAGTGTGTGTACAGTTTATTTGTCGGTGAATAAATGCTACGAAACTACAACTCCTCCGCTCCGCTCAAGCGAGCCGGAGACCGGAGCCGACTTCCTGTATCCTGCAACTCCGGCTCCGCCTCTTAAGGTGGGCTGTTAAGGTGGACCAGCTTTTCTCCTTAAAGAGACGAGCCGCTCCTCTGAGCCGCTCAGCTTTTGAGTTAATTATTCATATTTCTTTTAACCGTTTTAACCGATAGCGTTAATCGGTTAAAATGCTTAATGTCGGTTAACGGTTAAACGGTTAATTATTAACATCCCGACTGTATACATACAAATGTGCATATCCTGTTTCTGTGTAGCTACTACAGTATTGACTTTTCCCAGTAAACTTTGACCTACTGTTGAAATCAGACTCAGTGCGATACACAACAGCATTCAGCTGGACAGAACGGACATTTTGCCTACAATAAGCACTCAGTGTCAAGAAAATAAATAGAACAAAACATAGATTTGTATACAAGAAACATTTCCAGTTGACTGCCATGGTGAAAAAACATGTAAACCTTTTGACCAGTACGGCTCACACCATGACAAAACAACTTTTCATTTTGGAGTAATTGGCCAGTTTAATAACTGGTTTTGAAGCATGAATGAAATGTTTTGGGTGAGTTTCTACCTTTTGCAGACATGCAACAGAGTTGTGATGATTGCACTCATAGTTTAGAGAAAGTTAAGACTGTTTCGGAAAAATGAGCGATTGAGAAACTGTAAAATCGGCTGAAAAACAAGATGCTAACATAACATTTGTTTGAGGTAACAGGGTACAAATCTAACGTAGCGTAAATGTGGCTAAGCTAACAGAGATTCAACATAGTAAATGGAGCAACTAGCAAGCTTTAGTGTAATCTGGAGATTACAGATGACAGTTTAAATATACTAGTGCAGTAACCATGTGGGGCGTGGCCGTTCAGAAAGCGAGTCCATTCAAAGTGGACTGATTGCTTGGCCCCCGGAAGTGCTGCTTGCTCAAGAAGCGCTCATCTGATCGGCTTCTCGCTCGACGCTGCACTCCCTCAGGTCCGCAGCAATACACTCGCCAAATGTGAAGTCGATAGGTTGAACGATTCTCGAGATATGCGAAGGACACACATACAGATCAACAGAGAAAGATCCCTTCCTTTATAGTACGATAATATAAAACAAACATCTTAAATTCCAGGTGTGAAATGAGAAAATTGAAGCTAAAATGTCAGCAAAGAGCAGCAGGAGACAGCAAATAAGGATGATAAAGAGCAGAAAATCTTCCTCTTAAGAGTCTTCATAACTAAAGTTTAGAAACAAGAACCCTTATTTCCAACACGATGCTTATAGTTGTGTATAATTTGAATGTGAAATGACTGTGAATGAAGGGAGATTGGAAATATTTGTAATGGAAGAATTCATCGTTCCAGATGTTACGTCCCATTAAAAGGAAAACAAGCTAAAAACTGGTTTGTTCTTTATTTTAAGACAAAGAATAAAGAGTGAATGATAACAAGTGCATTGGTTTGTAATTATGATGATAATACCACTAATAATAACGATAACAGTAATTCCTAAGGACTTTTTATCAGCCTTAAAGACGTGTTGACTGTTAACTGGGTCCAGCTTGGAGTCTGATCTGGCTCAGTTGTTCATATTCATCAATATTCAGAGCACTGACATCCAACGCTGGAGCAGCATTAATTATTAATCTGAGCGATGATCTCCTGTAAGAGAATAATCTCCCGGAGGCTGAAGGGCTGGAAAGATTTCTGAAACTATCGCTGAAATCCAAACTGATCGAGGCGTTGCCTGGCAGAGACGACCTGAATCCCCTCAGGGCAGCGTATACAGGATATAGATCATCATCATTTCATCATGTTTGAAGGATCCGGGAGTCGCTGAGAGAGATGAAGGGCTGTGATTTAGTTTATTTGGTGGAAGAAGTTTCTCTCAACCTGCCACATCTTCTTTGAATGATTGATTCTCTGAATGACGTTCAACAGACTGCAAGGTTGAAGAGGTCTGAACTCGTTGTTTTACTGCACCTACTGAGAGTGTTTCCTCTGAACAAGACGGCATCTTGTGATGGGATCACACCAGTCACGACGCCAAAACTGCTCAGACCACACCCATCTTCAAACTCGACCTTCAGTTTGATCTCAACTACACACCTGTAAAGTTTCATGACTGTATCTTGCTGTATTGTGCAGCCCGGTTGCACAATAATAAGAATGCCGTTCTTGCTTTTGGCGTGTCATTTGTACGCCATGTATCCTGTACTGACTGCAATGTAAACGCGTCCACATAAATATGCTACGCTCAGAGCTAGCGACGTAGGATAAAAAGGGAGACAGACTGCTGATGGTGGATGGGTCCAACAAACACAGGACTTTAACCAAAGTTAACGCCATAATGACGCGTTAACTCAAATTAGTTTTAACGGCACTAATTTCTTTGACGCATTAACACAACTTGTGATTTTCAGGTTGTAGCGGCTCAGTTTTAAAGCTAGAGTGAAAATACTGGTATCATCTGAAACTAGAAAACCTAAGTCTAAAAAAAGTTTGAAAAATGTCCAAAAACAAAGTCTGAAAATTGTCAGAAAAATGTCCAAAATGTTTTTGGAAATGTCCGAAAAAAGTCTGAAAAATGTCCAATAAAAACTCTGCGAAAAAGTCAGAAAAATGTCTAAACAAAAGTCCCAAAATGTCCCAGAAAAAGGCAGAAGAAAAGTCCGATACTGGTATCATATGAAACTATAAAACCTGATGAATCCATCGGTACCAACCATGTCATACTAGCTTGTCGAGAAGGAGGCAAAATAACGCTTCAAACTTAATCATCGTCCACACTGGGAACGTCAGCAGCGTGTGGCGGCTGCGTTACCTGTTGTTTTTTATTTTGGCGTCCGTGTTGACAGGTTCGAGCAGCCGCACTTCCCGCGTGAGACACACGGCTCGGCTGCGTTTCTTCTACAGATTCGAGGTCTCGCCTATTTTTGACGCGAGCCGCGCGGTTCACAGCAGCAACAGCCAGTGAAGGTGATCTATTGACTGTATATTGACATCATACCAGCAAGACTTTACAACAGTTTACATGTCTCTATCTGTAAAAAATGTTACAGAGATGAAAAAAAGTAAAGACTTATTTTTAAATCAACACCTTCTGCTTTCATTTCAAAATAAAAGCCCTCAAGCGTTTTTTATGTGGACAGAATTCCTTAATTTGTTAACACGAGGCTTTTATTCTGAAATATGTGCCGGACAGTGCTGTAGAACATGCAGTGACTTGGAGAGCTCCATGAATGAATAAAGTACGGGGTTTTAATTGTGGATTATTACTAGTATTTACAAATTACCACACGCTTCTTAACCTTTTTTCTGTCTAAAATAAATATAAATGATATTTATAATGAAATGAAACGGCCATTATGAAAGGCAAACTCTATGTAGAAAGAAAGAGCTGACAGCAGCAGAAACGCAGCATAAAGGCAGCTGGTGTGAACACCAGACGCATGAATCACGCAGCCGCCACGCGGCCAACGGCTCACGGCTGCGGTTAGCAGAAGGCTAAATATTAGCAACATTTACTCTCCATCTCTGAAACGTTTCTCCGATATTGTTCGACTATATCTGGATTCTGGCAGCCAACAACACAACAAGATGGCATTTTAGATGTGTAACTTTAGCCCACTGCTAGTGTTAGCCTCCAGTCTTTCCTTTGTCTAGCCTCCAGCTAACACCGTGACCTCATCATGACGGCTGTAAAAGGGTGGCAGCTTGTGAAATGAGAGTCAGTCGAGATGTTTCTGGGTTAAGGACGATACTTCAATGAGCAACCTCTCATCAGCCTCCGACGTCTCTGTGCTGAAGATGAGTAAACAGTCCTGACTTGTATTAAAATACTAACAGATCTCCAGCCGGAGGTTTCCTTCCTGAGCAACACGCAGAAGCAGGAAAAGAGAGGAAGTGTTGGTGTTGAGCGCTGCAGGGCTGCTGACACTGTGTGACACCACCGAACCTAAACACAGCAGAAACAGCAGTGAGTCACGCCGGCCTACAACGCACACTAACTTAGCTGGACTTCAGCTGCAGCTGAAACAGTGCAGATAGAAAGAAAATAAAGATTTGTGACAGGTTGGAGGCTGAGACGAGAGGCTGATGAGCCAGCTGAGGGAAATCTTGGCTTCTCCTCCGGCGCCCGGTTGCCAGTTTGAGCAGCCTGAGGAGACGCGGTACTGTATCTACTGAACAGCAGGCAGGTTTTTAGATGGCTTTGTCACGTTCCAGCGCGGCGTATCGCCTCGCCACCCTCAGCACACAAAAACACCGGGGTCAGCAAAGAGCGCCGGCTGTATACGCTCTCCACAGAAAATGAGTTTTGACAGTGTTTTTCTGCTGATTATAATGAGAACAAATTGAGCTTTAAGTGCGCTGGCTGATGATGGAGCGCGGGGCGGTTAATGCTCGGCCCTGCGGGGTCAGTAAACAGCTTCACACAGATACGGCGGCGCAGGACAAACTTAATTAATGCAGCAGACTAAGTGGTTAAATGTGACATTTATACACGCGGCGGCCGCAGATAACACACAGACAGGATTAACCCGCATCCCCAGTCATTATACATTCATATGACGACATGCCAGATGAAGTTTTAATGACTCACTGTAAACACCACTCATTGAATGTAGAAGTAGAACAAAGTGAAGCCCTGTTCACATGATAAACTACTTCTACTCGAGCACAGGACGTCATCTGACGTGAAGTATTACTTTAAACTTTTACAGCGAACATTCACCTGAAATAGTTCAGAGAGATCATAACAACAAGAACGAGACCGTCCTCACCAGAAGAACCTCTTAGGAAGGAGTTCAGGTTGGATGGACGTGTCAACTAAGAGCCTGCTGCTTGTTTCCTCTCTACTTCCAACAGTCAACATGGCTTTCTTTTCCACAATGTTTCCCTTAACCTTAAAGGGACTGTTTGTAACTTTTTAAGCGTATAAATGTACCGGGTCGGGACACATGTGCGTTCGCGTGTGGCCGCTGTACTCTCCTCCTCTGCCTGCTTGCCTTCACTCAGACAGCGCGCGCGTTCTCGCGTACTCGCTCCACCTCTCACGTGCATGCTGCTCACTCCACACTGCAGAAGAGTTAGTTCAGCTCTGAGAATATCTAGTGAATGTACAGTGGACATTTGTGCAGAAATAACTGCTGCAGCTCCTCCAGACCAACAGAGGTTTCCCGTGTCTTGTGAAGTGACGGGGCTCTGCAGAGAGAAACGTTGCTGTCTCGTTACCGACCGGGTGCCGGTGTCTCTTTGTTCACTCCGGCTGCGGGCGGAGGGAGACGAGTTTCTCGCTGCAGGAGAAGCAAACACAGTATAAGCGTTGATTCATGGAGAGACCTTCGTCTGGTCAGCTAACATTACTGCCAAGCAGCTGAAATATAGAGTGATTTTGTGCTTTTAGCTGACGTGTGTCGCCTCACTGTTTAGAGCAATGCTCGCTCATGTCTATGTAGAGCGAGCACAAGCACGAGCTCGACGCTGGGACCAGCACAGGTGTCGCTGTTAAGAAGCATTTCTGTTCAGTTACAAACAGTCCCTTTAAGTAAAAAGTACTTTTAGTTGCACAAACTTAAACTATAGAGCCACATTCCCACTTGTCATTTCAAGTGTCTCGTATCTGGATAAAATGTAAGACACTTACATTTACACTCAGCCGCATAATTATGTCTCCGTTGGTCCTGATCACAAATCTGACTGATTGCAGTCCATCTTGTTTTCTGCTAGAAGCAAATAAGGTTCAGTTAAACAGTTTAAATCAAATAAATAGCGGCAAGTAGCGGAGGTCGGGGTGGAGGGCGGGTCAAAAAATACCAAACTTGTTTTGTGTGAAACCAGAAATCAACGTTGATTTGTCACATAACATATGTACTAAAGTGACGCCACTTCCAGAGTTATTTTAAGCCAAACCACCAGCTTTTCCTAAACCTAACTCAGGAGTTTTATTCCCTAAACCTAAGGAAGTTGTTTCCTGTGAAGACGGAAGTTTATTTTGAAAAGACTGTATGTATGTTACAAGCGGAAATTGGCACGTGTTGCTGGACATTTGTAGGAAAAGGAATGAAAAAGGAGGAAGAACTTTTTCATAAGACATCATACAAACTGTTGTATGAGAATATGTTGATCATATTCAGATCCATCCCAGAAGCATGAAGAGACTAACAGTACATATTTCAGCCTCAAGGTAAGATTTGCAAAGCTCATTTTTCCACACAGCGATTTAAAGTTTCCATGAAATAAAGAGGATTTCCTTAATATGTCGTCATTTCTGTGTAAATAGGTTTTTTTGTGGTGGAAGGCGACACAGCGAGGGATGTCTGGCGGCGCTCCGTTTGGCCGTGGCGGCGTGCCACTTGGTACAAAGCAGCCAGAGGAATGAAACCCGGTTAAACAGCGTGCAGGCGACACGCGAGGCAGCAGGTATGACACTGAATCTCTGAAACTCAAGCAGCAGGTGGCCGAGATGCTGCGGTGAACTTTAATTTGATCTTTTCACAGCTTTCCAACGTTGGCAGAGAAGACACACTACTGTTTCTATATCTGGATTCAGCCGTGTGTATTGTTCACCGTGCTGTCGGGGTTTTGTTTTAGCAGCTCAGAGCAGTCGATGCCAGTCGGCTCCGGCAGCGTTTGCCTATTTTAGTGTGCCAAATAGAAACCAGTCCCAACACACTCAAACTCAGTTAAGAAAGAATCCGATTTTAAAATGATGTTGTGTAATGAACCCCCCCCGACCTGACCTCTGAGCAGCAGGTTAATGATGAACGAGTCCGTGAACACAGAGAAGCAAACAGAGAAACCGACGCCTCAGAGAGATGGAACTGAAAGTCCTTCAAATAAACGTGTTAATACATTTGAGATAAAAGATGTGAGTCAGAGCAGCAGCTGTTGTTTGTCTGTATTTCTGAGGATATTCCCACACAGAGACTCCAGAGATGGATCAGGAACAGCAGACTGACGTGGGACGGAAACTACGGCAACGACCTCTGACCTCTTCAATGCCCATACAAGGACATTTATCCAAACAGGAAACACAGAGATTTAAAAAAAAAAAAAAAATCAGTGCTGTTTATTATGTCGTGTATACGGTGTGAAATCAGACGCTCACTTCTGGTTTCTCAGTTTTATGTAATAAAATAATAATGTAAAAGCCGTATGAACATATAAACTATGTGGGGAGAATCTGGACGAGTCGACGCAATCGCAAGAACGAGGGTGCTGTAATTTATCAATTCAGTAAAATAATTAGTGAACTGTTCGTCAGAACTTCATTTATTTATGAACAAATATAACTAGTGAAACTTGATTTAAAAGTTTTCTGAATCTGCTCTTTTATGGCAGAAGAATTAAATGTTCAGACGAAGGCTGTGATAAATAATAAAATAATCATTTACATTTCTTTTGATAACTAGTCAATATGATTAAGATAAATATGTAAGTAATGAATTTGTATTTTGATTAAAATACATTTATAAGTAATGAATTTGTATTCTTGATTGATAATGAATTTATATTTTCATAAAGATAATTATATCAGTAATTAATTTATATTTCTGTATGACAGAGATAAAAGGTGATAATTATTAAGTTTAGGAAAATTAATTAGAGTAATGTTTAGCTCAATAAGGGAGCTGGTTGATTATCAATGAATGATTTATGGAGAAGGGGATTAAATAAGTTTGTACTTCTTCTCACTCCTTTTCCAATATGTAAACCGAGGCATCGACTGTTTGACAATTTCTTTTGCTTATGCTTTTCATTGTATGTAAATACTACTTTTTTCTGGCTGTCCACTTGTTTGTATGATCATTCTCTTTTTTTTATTTTATTTTATTTTTTTATTTTACATACTACTAGTAATAATAATGGTCCAAAATGATGTAAAATTGCATAGTATTGAGTCAAAAACCTTCAATTTGATGTCAACAGCATTTGAATGTTTGGAGTTTTTCTACTTTTTAAATTATATTAATCCATTTTCAAAATTTCCACTTTTATTAATTTCCTGCAGATTGTCTAATAGATTAAATTATTATCATCTCACCATTTCAATAATAAAATAATTCCTCAGCACTTTGGTCAAATATCATATTTCTGATGGAGGTGATGGAGGCAAACTATAAACTCCATGTGTTGGAACGTTTCCACAGGCTCTGTCCATTCCACTCTTCCCATTCTTCGTCTATGTAAGCAACCGTGCAGCAATGCATTCTGGTAGCGTGGTGGCGGGATTCAAGAGACGGGGCGTCACGACGGCCACTCCTCATTTGCATAAAGTTAAGGTCTAGTCTACTTTATGCAAATCAGCAGCGTCGGGCACGACTCGCCGCCTCTGGAAACTCTGTAGAAACTTTTAAACTAAGCGCTGTCAAAATGTTTTCACATCTCGTTGAACTGTTTTCGTGATATAAGAGAAGAAAGTTTCCAAACGAGCCGCCGTGTTGGTTCCAGTTTGAAAGCTGGGAGCAGCAGCCCACGGAGGGAAAGCGTTCGTCCAATCAGGTGTCTAGTAGCAGCCCATCAAGCATCCAATGCTGGGAAGAGAGGCGATCCCTCGCGATAAAAAATGCCCCTGTGGACAGGTACCATAAGATGAGGAGGTGAGCGCCATAAAAGGAAGGAGTAAAACAGAGGAAGGAAAGAAGGTTTTCAGGCGGCGCTATTAAAATGCTCGCGGTGTCGTCTCAGACGCGACATGACTGAGAGTCACTTCAGCAGCAATCTGGAAAGTAATCGAAGCCAATTTGTTACCTAAATGACTCGTGTCCCGTCGGTGAAGTGCCGGTCTGAAATCAGCCGAGTGATTTGTCATGCTGACAGGAACAAAGCCGAGGCAGGCGGCGTGAACGGCGAAGGCTCGGCAGCGACTAAACAAGAAATTACAGCAACTTCTGACCTGCACAACAACAACAACAGTCAACACAGTATACAAACACACGCTGCTGGAGAACACACCGCAACTTTAGAGAAAGTTATTAAAGAGCAGGACATGAATCAGCGGTAGTGAGACGTGTCCGAGAGGAGAGGAAGACACGTCCATCACTCACTGTCACCATCACGTTCCCAGAACAGTTGATTTTCAGACTGTAGAAATCAACTTGAACTACTTTCCCACGTAGAATCAGACATGCTAACAAACAACATGCTAATCACAATCAGAAAGCTTTCACACGACATCAACTCCTGACATGGACGTCTCATTGACCAACAGAGGACATGAGACAGACACAACCCCACGATAAACCAGAGGACCCTCCGTTCAGATCTCAGGTCTGCCTGTGATTAATGATGATTGGAAATGAGAGGAGCTCAGTATCAACTTGCTGAATCTTTAAGGCCCGGTTCCATTCACAAAATAGCAAAGTGAAATCATCCAAAGTTTGGTGGCATCGTGGCTACTCGCCCTCAAAGGTCAACACCGTCCCTCAAAGGTCAACACGGTCCCTCAAAGGTCAACACGGTCCCTCAAAGGTCAACACGGTCCCTCAAAGATCAACACCGTCCCTCAAAGGTCAACGCCGTCCCTCAAAGGTCAACACCGTCCCTCAAAGGTCAACATGGTCCCTCAAAGGTCAACACCGTCCCTCAAAGGTCAACAACGTCCCTCAAAGGTCAACACAGTCCCTCAAAGGTCAACACCATCCCTCAAAGGTCGACACCGTCCCTCAAAGGTCAACACCGTCCCTCAAAGGTCAACACCGTCCAGACAGTTCGCTGTCTTGCAGACTTGAACTTGACGCCAACGATTTGTGTGGATGTATTTGCCCCGTGTGAGCAAATCCACTAAATCTGCATTCAAAGCAAATCAGCGTTACGTAACTCAGCACTTATAATGTCATTTTCTTAATAATCTGCTGTTTGGAGTGATGTTCAGTAGAATAAATGATGAAAAATAAGTGCGCTGTATGTTTTCTATAAATTAATGTAGTGTTAAAATAGAGGTTACGTCTGACACAATCTGTTTGGCCCCCAGCAACAATCTGGGTTTCTCATGTGACTGCAAGACGATTAACTTGGAGGTCAAACAGTAAGTTTGGAGGTTGAAGTGAGGATTCGGTTTGTAAACCGTGTGTTTGTTTACAACGGACAGAATGAGCAATAAAACAAAGTTAGCTTTTGCTTCCATAGAAAAAATGAAAATGACCCTGATATGTCATCAGAAGTTAAGGAAACATGCTGAATTGAGATATTGTCTTCTCCGACAACAACGCTACAGCCGGTATGTTCTGCTTTGAAATGTCCATTCCGGTCCTGAACGTCTGTTTTTGTTTTGGCCGGTGTGATCCCGTCCACGGCCCATTTCAACGCTAACAGCCTCCTGCAGCCGTGGAAGCAAGCTAACGGACTGGATCAACAGAGATAACGTTAGATTCTACCTGACCTGAAAAGCCTCGGCACATCTCTCTGTGGTCCAGCTGGTTATCAAGGCAGCCAGTATTTGAGACACACGGCCGGTGGAGTGATTCTGACTACTGCTGGTCAGAGGCTAACCGGTCGTGTCTAGAAGGTAACCCACAAATTGCAAAAATGTGCTGCTCTCAGTCACAGCGGAGGAGTGGACGGACCACGGCTCCAAGGTTACCCATTAGATTTATTTATTTTTACGTAATCATTTATTTTAAAGTAAAAAAAAAAGAACGAAAAAAAGAAAGTTAAATTTAAAAAATAGAAAGAAAAGAAAATAAGATAAAAAAAAAATATATAAATTAAAACAAAATAATCATAAATAAAATACACATTGACAGTAATAATAATTATATAATAAATCCCAAACTACAGATAAAATAGGCTGATAAACCCATTTTAAATACAATCTGTCAGTGCTACATATTGCTTCTTTAATAAAGTTAATATCATCAGTTTTCAGACCTGTGGAGAGCTCTGACGTCACAGCTTCACAGACGCCTGACCAATCATCTTCCAGCAGGTCTCATTCCATGAGATTAATAATAATTACTTTAATTCCTGACACAATCTGTCGAATCGGGTTATTAATGACAAACAAGGGAGGACAAGTTGGAGCAGAATGGAGTAACACTGGAACACCTGAGTGATGTATGAATCTACGAACACGTCTTATTCTGTCACTTTCAGAGTGTGTGTGTGACAGTTTCTGAAGTTTAGTGTGCTGCTGTTTGAGTCTGACAGAGGAGCATCTTCATTTATCATTCTTGTCAAAACAACAGAGGAAACAGGAAGTCAACGTACCTGCCTGAGACGAAGACGAGAGCTGGACCTGAGCGCTGACAGGTTGGACTGACAGGTCGGACTGACGCGGTGAAACAGTGAAATACATGTCCTCCGTCTTCATGTTCAGACCTGTGCAACAGACAGAAGAAGAGAAGTCAACACACAAACATTGGATAGATACACAGAAACTAATGTTGCCCTAAACACAAAGTGGCCTCTGCATCATTTCCTGGAAATCCTTTTGCACGAGAGGCAAATTGAATCCTCCACCAGTAACAGTGAACGCTACGATAGAGGAGCAGTCACAGAATGTAAATACATTAAATGGCTGCCAGCTGTACTGTATGTAATGGTATCATAAACGGGGTTAGTTAGGATTATAACTTTAATAAGAACTGAAATGACTTCTCTCCCGCGTGGATGGAGATGAAGCGGTGGACAGACGGAAGCGTCGGCGGCCTCCACCTCGTCTTTTTGATGTGCGGCTTTGTGCTCGGAGGTTTAAAGTGTCAGAAACAGGATTACTGACTGAAGCCACCTCACAGACGCCTGCCTTTCATCCTACATCTGAAGGCAAGCTGTGTGAGTGTTTGTGAGACCAACAGGTGTGTTTGTGTGTGTGTGTGAGCAGCGAGGCTTCAGAGAGGTTTTGAGGTTTTGAGTCAGACCTTCCTCTCCTGCCAAGTCTTCCCTTAAAGCTGCTTTTTATGTTAATAATATAACAGCTCATATAATCTGATGAGAGATGAGCTGCTGATGTGGTACCAGATGAAAAATGTAGAATTTCATTCATCCACTGAAGCAGAATTAACAGTAAAACGCAGCCTCATCGCCTTTTTAACAGCAGCAGGAGGATTTCTGACTGCTCAGCACTCACGAACACAGGAAGTGTGACCGCAGCAGCAGAGAGAGAAACGGTAGTCAGTATCTCCGTCCCATGATGTGAATGAGGAGATACATGTAGATACGTATTTATCAGTTATTGATTTTAGAAAGGTGAAAGGTGTAAAGAACAGGTACGGAGAACAAGAAGTGACTCGTGTTGAGATGGATTTTCTTTTTCACTGCTTGATCTTGAACCACGACTTGGAAAAACTGATCGCATTCAACTTCTCTAATTGAGGTCTAAAGTCCGGCTGTCGATCGATTAAAATAGTTGATCGCGATTAATCACAAATTAATCGCACATTTTTTATCTGTTCAAAATGTTCCTTAAAGGGAGATTTGTCAAGTATCGGGTATCGGGTCCGATACTGTGCTCATGTACTCGTACTCGCAAAACAGCTCCGATACAACGGCACAGATACCACTTTACGGCAGCGTGACGTTAACCTCTCGTCAGCTTCTTTCGGGTCCTATCGCACGCGCTCACGCTCCACCTCCCCGACGGTGCGGGCGAGACGGGCCGGTGGTGCGTCCGACCCCGCGGGGCCGGGATCCCACTTCAGCCGGCGCACGCCGGCCCTCACTTTCATTGCTCCACGGGGTTTGCTTGCACCCTCTGACTCGCGCGTGCGTTACACTCCTTGGTCCGTGTTTCAGGTGTTCGGGTGGGTTGCAGACATCGCCGCAGACCCCTGGCGCCTTTTACGTGGGCCGAGCCCCGATCTGGTAGCACAACGCGGTTGACGGTCGCACCGGGAGCCGGGGGCCCCGTCCCTCCCCGGCGGGGAGAGAGGGCGCAGCGAGCACTTTGTCCACGGCCCCGGGAAGCACCTTCCCCCCCGAGCCTTTCCAAGCCGACCTAGAGCCGGTGGCGGCGCACCGCCTCGTATGCGGGACTCCCCAGCCTGCCGTGTGTCGCTCACACCCTCCAGCTGGCTGTTAGCGAGGGTCTTTTGGCACAGAGAAGTACTCGTATCGGTACTCGGTATCGGCGAGCACCAAAATGTAAGTACTTGTACTTGGTCTGACAAACAGTGGTATCGGTGCATCCCTAGAAGGAAGAGAGTTTTCACAATCAATCGTTGCTTTATGTTTGAGTTGAAAAGTTTTTTTCACGCCGTCAGGTTGGGCCTGAATGAATCCGTCGGTTCTGTAGGTCTAAAGATGAAATGTCAGGCCCTCCTCTGACTCTAGTTTGCAGTGAGTAGGTTGGTAAAGTCTACTTTGTTTCATGTATTACACATATTATAGACTACATTAAAAACACGTTGAAAGAGAGCAGTGTCCTGTAGTGACCTACCAACACTGATTATCTTACTCTTTTTAGTTTCAGGTAACACATCTGTTTACCAGCTGGATGAATTGTACAGAGTGGGATGTGTGAGTGTGTGTTTATGTCTCAATCAGTATCCGTTTTAGCGTTTTAATGTGTGTTAATGTGTGTTAATGATGTGTAATTGTGGGTAAAGCAGCTCATTACAGTCAGAATATGAACTAATATAATATTTAGTAACACGGAGAGATCACAGCAGGAGGCCGGAATCCTCCTGAGGAGCAGCACAATGAGCCGTAATGGATCCAACACGCCTCCGACAGACAGATAGACAGACATTAAACCATCTGAGGGACGGCTGGACGTCCTGGAGGACGGAGACAAGACGGACACGTCGGCTTTGATCCTGAATGACACGACATCTGAGTCACCGAGAACAAAAGGGGACGAAGACGACACCGAATATTCATGAACAGACGTTTTTCCTCACAGCTTCAAGTACAGACGGCGTATATACATCAAAACACCGACCGCTCACATCAAATACACGGTGCTATATCATTAACAGGAACATGGGACCATTATAAACACATAAAGACCTCAAATGTCACAACTCAAGGTCTTATTTTGTTACAGGGGGCGATTTTGGACAACTAAAATCACATTTAGTCGTCCTTTATGTAGCCAATAATAACTTTTAAAGTACACTTTATAAGAACCATCATTTATAAAGGATAGTTGATTAAGCCGAGTGCAACCAAAGAGTGAATGAAGAAAGAGGAGAAAACAAGCAGATCATTAATTCAAAGAGACGGACGAGGAGAAGAACTTGTTAAAGTCACTCAGTGAACCTTCATCGTGTTTTAAGAGCTCAGAGTCTCTTCACTGAGTCCTGATGTTCTCATGGTACTGAAACTTTAATGACTTCTGAGATGTTATTACACGACAACCTCCAGCCAAACACGCTGACACTGGAGGAGGAGGTGGAGGAGGAGGACGAGGACGACGACGAGGAGGAGGAGGAGGAGGACGACGAAGAGGAGGAGGATGTGCAGGAAGAGGAGGAGGTGGAGGAGGAGGAGGACGAGAAGGTTGATGAGGAGAATGGGGAGGAGCAGGAGGAGGAGTAGGAGGAGGAGGACGACGAGGAGGAGGAGGACGAGAAGGATGATGGGGAGGAGGAGTAGGAGGAGGAGGACGAGAAGGATGATGAGGAGAAAGGGGAGGAGCAGGAGGAGGAGTAGGAGGAGGAGGACGAC
>CAKAKR010061613.1:0-20000 GCA_916700685.1 Adelosebastes latens | reverse complement strand
CCTCTCGTGTTGATTCTGATTGCAAAAAATTAAGACATGACGGACGAAAACCAAGATGGTGACAGCCACAAAACCAAGATGGCGACGGCCAAAACGCAAGATGGCGATGGCCAAAAACCAAGATGGCGACAGCCAAAAACCAAGATGGCGACGGCCAAAAACCAAGATGGTGACGGCCAAAAACCAAGATGGTGACAGCCACAAAACCAAGATGTGATGGCCAAAAACCAAGATGGCGATGGACGAAAACCAAGATGGTGACAGCCACAAAACCAAGATGGCGACGGCCAAAAACCAAGATGGTGACAGCCACAAAACCAAGATGGCGACGGCCAAAACGCAAGATGGCGACAGCCAAAAACCAAGATGGCGACGGCCAAAAACCAAGATGGCGACGGCCAAAAACCAAGATGGTGACGGCCAAAAACCAAGATGGTGACGGCCGAAAACCAAGATGGTGACAGCCACAAAACCAAGATGTGATGGCCAAAAACCAAGATGGCGATGGACGAAAACCAAGATGGTGACGGCCAAAAACCAAGATGGTGACGGCCAAAAACCAAGATGGCGATGGACGAAAACCAAACTTGCGACAACCAAAACCAAGATGGCGACGGCCAAAATGCCAAAATCAAGGCTTCAAAACCGTAGACAATAGATAAATGGGTAACGTATACAATCTATGGGTAAAAACACCAATTGAGAAGCATACTCTGAATGTTCTGTATACATCTCCAAAGAATGCTCATAAAACCTGAATAATATCGTCATATCCCTTACACGTCTTCATCGGAAAATAAGTCCTAAAAATATGATTCACAAAATCACAGAAGAGTTTGCAAAAGCATTAAAGTTTTGGTGTCACTAATCACAGAGAAAAATACTCAAAATGGACCCATGGGTGCTGTCAGTGTAAGTCATTTCAAACACACACACACACACACATGCAGAGAGTAGAACGAACCACCTTTTAGACCACTGAGGCATTTACACAACCTCCATCTGTTCTCTCTCCTCCTCCTCCACAGATATCAGCTTCTGCCTTTTGTTTTAGCGACTCCTACTTCTTCTGCTATATTTTCTCCAACCTCCTTCATCTCCTGCTCACTTGTCCTCAATCCTTCCTTCGTTCCCTTCATCTCCTCATCTCCTTTCATCCCGACAATCACAACGCCGTCATTACAAGTGTCTGACAACGAGGAGGTCCCAGGTCACAGACATCCTCCTCCTCCTCCTCCTCTCCTCCGGCTGACATGAATCCGGCGAGGAGGAGATTCAGCCAATCAGGGGTCAGAAATAAGAACTGGAGAAGGAGAAGTTCTGGCAGCTGGAGTCGGTTCATCTATCAGTCTGAACGGCTGCCAAAACACTCAAGACGCCATCTTAAACTGAGGATGGATAAAAGGCTGGATTGATGAGCCAGCTTAGGCTATTCATCCATAATGTAATATGTTCAATTTGTATTATTCCGTCAATATTTATAAACCTTAATTACCCAGAAATCATCTTGAAGTGATTAAGTTTCCTGCATTTTGAAGTCAGAACAGCCACTCGAGACCGGTGTGTTGTTGTTTTGCGAGTTACGTTAGTGACGTGTTTTCTGCACTAATGTTACGTTGTTTCCGTACGTATTTTACTTAGTTTACGTACTCATTTTAAGGCCAACCATGATGTTTTTCCTAAACCTAACTAAGTGGTTTCGTTGCCTAAATCTAACTACGGATATTACCGTAGTTTTGTGGCGTGAAAAGCCTAAAATGCGTTCACATGACACGTGGAATGTCATGCTATTTATACGCCATCCGGTGAGATCGGGTTGGTTAGAAATTCGGAGCTTGTGGTTCATACTATACCTACTTTGGTGCGTTCAAGTGCTCAAACAATAAAACGGAAATTATAGACGCTGCAGCATCAGCAATGGCAAAGTCCAGTTTTAACCTCTTCGAACAATAAATTAAATTAATGTGAAGCTAAACAGACATTGCTGTGTACAATATGTGGCCAAAAGTATGTGTCTTTACCTTTACACAAACTCTTTAGTGTACTGTAAGTGTTTTTTCCATCCACCTGTTTTTATGCACATTTTGAATTTGTGCGCAAAAAAACAAAACGCTGCAAATTTGAAAAATAAAAGATTAAAATATTGCAAAACTACGTCGGGACGTCGGTGAATCTCACCGCTGAGAGGCTTTCGTGTGACACAGCGTCACGCATATTTCTCACTCAAGTTTAAATATTTCAACTCCTGCAAATGACGCAGATTTTGAGTGTTCACGTCGTGTCATTGCCCGGCGTGAATTTACATCTATTCGCCTCTTTTCATTGACTTTGTGTGATATAACTTTTTGTTTTTGATGCCTAAAGCTAAAGAAGCTGTTTTGTTTGTGTTCAAAAAGAGACGTTTCATTCAATTTTACGTGTTGGAAGGTGTTGCTTTTGAGTTTCACTTTCACTTTTACAACATAGTAGGCCCCTACTGACCCACATCTATGGTGCTCATAGCGACTGATAACGCCTATTTAAAGGCCTGATAACAGTCAAATCGGGTGCAAAGGATGAGCTCCCTCTCCTCCTCTTCCTCTTCCTCCAGGAGACTTTTAACTTGTTGAAACTTTCCTGACTGTGCAGAATCATCATGTGGGAAGGAGGTGAAGAGATGTCAGCGATGCTGCGGTTGCTCGTCGGTTTCATCACCTTCTGAGTGAGAGCTCAGTTTAATGGAGACTAAACAGGGAGTATCTACAGAGAAATCATGCGACAGCTACTTTAAAAAGACGTCCGGCGCAGCTTCAACGTGATTCGGAAGCTCTGGCCGGCGATGAATTTATACCACACAGTGTCAAACCTTTTGTCTCTGAGGTTTCTACACGCGGTCCGTTTATTTTAACAGCAGCGGGGGGGAGGGTTATATCATCAAACGGACCTGTGATGCAAGACGGAGAAGCACGACGAGGAACCCCAAACGTCTATTTTACCTTCCAGCTTCATAAATCTGAAGAATTATGATTCGTCTCGTCACAAGTTACTCATCAGAGAGAAATAGTGAGACGCAGCAGCCTTTTAATTACCACAGAGAGAGAGAGAGAGAGAGAGAGAGAGAGAGAGAGGTTCAGTCCGGTGGTATATCAGACGTCAGTGATTATGACATGTAGAACTACAGTACCAATCAGTCTGAAGACATAAAAGGACATTTAAAGAGACTGAGAGACAAAAAGAAAAGAGATTAGAGGGACAGGACTGCACTTAATATAAAACACAATCACCTAACAAGAAACATTTCAGTGAGATATAAAGACTTGTTTTAAGACAATGCATTATTATTACAGGCTTATTATGACACACAGTGAAATATAGCTCAACATGAGTTTTCCCAGCTTATTTCAAGATCTGTTTTTATTTAGAAAGGTCTATATATTACAAATAGTGCTGTCAATCAATTAAAATATTTAATCGCAAATTATTCGCACACCTTTTTTATCTCTTCAAAATGAACCTTAAAGGGAGATTTGTCAAGTATTTAATACTCTTATCAACATGGGAGTGGACAAATATGTGTAACAATGACAAGTATTGTCCAGACTTTTTCAGACTTTTTTCGCTACTTTTTTTGGACTTTTTTAGGGCCCGAGCACCGACAACGTCGGGCCAGCGAAGGCCCTATTGAAACTGAAGCGTTTTTTATTTTTTTTTACATTTCTTTGACAATTTTCAGACACTTTTCAGACTTTTTGGGAAATTTTTCAGACAATTTTCAGACTTTTTTGGACGTTTTTTTGACAATTTTAGGACATTTTTCAGACTTTTATAGGACTTTTTTCAGACAAAAACCCTCACACATTCACATATCTGGAGGTCAGAGGTCAAGGGACCCTTTTGAAAATGGCCATGACAGTTTTTCCTCGCCAAAATGTGGCGCAAGTTTGGAGCGTTATTTAACCTCCTTCATGACAAACTAGTATGACATGGTTGGTACCGATGGATTCATCAGGTTTTCTAGTTTCATATGATGCCAGTACTTTAAAACTGAGGCTGCTACAACCTCTGAAATATTGATTGCATTAATACGTTAAAGAAATTAGTGTCTTAAAACATTTTTTGCGTTATTAACGCTTTAACTTTGACACAATAATTACAACTTATTTCAAGAAATCTTATAGTAAGATTTAGCGCCTTGCCCGCAGAGGATTATCTGTTATCAGACCGATAGCTGATGGGTTCAGAGATCAGGTGGAAACAAACACTTTGTTTTTGGTCCAGATTTTAAAGGAAATTGATGGATTTTGCTTTACTGTATGCATACGTTGTTTTCTGAAAGACATATTTGTCTTTATGTCAGCTTGTCCCCTGGCTGTCTCCCAGTGTAAAGCTACTTTTTAAAGCTTGCAGGTTTTTACGACATCCTTCTTTTACAGGCCCGGAAGAGGAAACGGAAAAGAAAAGCGAGTGAGACGGAGAGAAAGCACGAGACTGAAGGAATGAAAAGGATGCATCAGCCATTCTTTTTGAAACCTGCTCAAGAGAGACGGAGTTTATACTCCCGAGGTCTCCCGAGGACATTAATCCAGCTCACAAGATCTGATCCTAAAAACCTCTTTGAGGGGCGATCAGAATCTGCTCAGACAGACAGACGTGATTGATCTGAAAGTGTCTCAGACGGGAGAGATCGGATCAGGAGAGGTGAAGAGAACAGGAAAGGATGAAGACGTTAGGATGATGGATGGATGATTGAATTAGAAATGAGATGAGGAAGAGAGGAAATAGGAACCAAGAAAAGGACAGACGAAGGAGGCGAAAACTAGGAGAAAGAATAGAGGAGTGGAGGATCAGTCGGTGTAAACAGCTTCATGAGTTGCATTATAATTCCTGCAGGTTTCGGTGCTCTGCGGGCGCATATTAATCGTCGGGAGGCGACGGTGACCAGCTGCAGTGCAACACAAACACCAACACTCATCCATTATTAACAACAACAACAGCAGAAGAAGAAGAAGAAGAGGAAGAGGAGGAGGAGGAGGAGGAGGAAGTGATTGCAGTTAAATTCAGAGACACACTTGAAATAAATAAATAGATAGATAGATAGGTAGATAGATAGAAATAAATAGAAATAAATAAATAAATAGATAAATAGATAGATAGATAGATAGATAGATATAAATAAATAAATAAATATATAAATAAATACATTAATAGATAGATGGATAGATAGATAGATAGATAAATAAATAAACAAATAAATAAATAGATAAATAAATAAGTACATGAATAAATAAATAAATAGATGGATAAATAAATAAATACATAAATAAATAAATAGATGGATAAATAAATAAATTAATAGATAGATAAATAAATAAATAAAAAATAAGTAGATACATAGATACATTAATAAATAAATAAATAGATTTATAAATAAATTAATAGATAAATAAACAAATAAATAGCTAAATAAATAGATGGATAAATTAATTAATTAATTAATTAATAGATAGATAGATAAATAAATAAATAGATAAGTAGATAAATAGATAAATAGATAAATAAATAAATAGATGAATAAATAAATTAATAGATAAATAAATAAATAAATAGATAAATAAATAAATACATAAATGAATGAATGAATGACAGACAGACATGTATAACCAGTGAGCAGTAAAGTGAGAGGCCTTTTCATTTCTTCTCAGCTCTTGAGATGCTCCTCTGGGAGTCATGCTAATGCATCAATCAATTCCTGATCAATAACCGGTCTATAAGCAATGAGCCACGAGTGCCAGATATCCATCCTGTTTATGAGTACAAACACCGGATCAATACGCAGCAGAGACTGGACACAGAATAGGAACATCATCTGCACTTGATTCATACACAGCTTCATCTGCTGCATGCAGCGTTTTGTTGTCATCGTGACTTTTGTTGGCGGCGTAAATATTGACGTGCAACCGGTGGCGGCGCCCAAAAATCACCTTCCTACACCGTGTCCACACTGAATCTGTTATATCTGTTACGTCATGTAAACAAAACATGTAGGCTTCCTATCAGCTGTGAGCTCGAGATCTGACTGGAGACGTAATCACTTATCTTCCTTCATTTGTTCTTTTTAAACAGAAAACACACGTTTAATACTGTGATATTTACTGGAAACGACGTTACAGGATGGGAGTTACATGGTGGCATAGCAATTTGTCTGGAGTGGTTGTGTGTGTACGTGTGCACATGAGCGTGCGCTTGTGTTTGGGGCGAGAGCCCAGGGAAAAAAATTTGCACCGGGGCCGAGCACAATTCTGTTACGCTGCTGGACTCGGTGACACCTCGGGAGAATTACTGTAAACAAATGAGACAATATTGTCTCACATGTAAAATGTGTATGTCCTCTTATCTACTTTTTTGTCTTTAATCAATATTATTGTATTTTATATATTTTATTGTCTTTTATCAATGTTATTGTCATTTATATATTTTATTTATTTTAATATAATTTACTAACTTTTATTCATTTTATTATATTTAATATATTTCACTGGCTTTTAAACATTTGATTATATTTAATCTATTTTAGTGGCTTTTATCTATTTTTATTGTCTTTTATCTATTTTAATGTATTTTATCTATTTTCTATTTCATTGTATTTTATCTATTTTACTGGCTTTTATCTATTTTAATGTAGTTTATCTATTTTATTTATTTTATTTATTTTATTTATTTTATTTATTTCATCAATTTTATTTATTGCTTTTATCTGTTTTATTGCTTCGGTCAGTTTTATTGTATTTTATCTATTTTATTGTATTTTATCTAATTTAAGTGGCTTTTATTAATTTTATTGTATTTTATCTATTTTTCTGGTTTTTATCTATTTTATTGTATTTATCTATTTTACTGGCTTTCGTCTATTTTATTGTATTTTATCTATTTTACTGTTTTTTTTAATCTATTTTATTGTATTTATCTATTTTTCTGTTTTTAATCTATTTTATTGTATTTATCTATTTTACTGTTTTTTTTAATCTATTTTATTGTATTTATCTATTTTTCTATTTTTTATCTATTTTATTGTATTTATCTATTTTTCTATTTTTTATCTATTTTATTGTATTTATCTATTTTACTGGCTTTCGTCTATTTTATTGTATTTTATCTATTTTATTAGTCTTATTATTTCACTTTTATAACTACTATGTCTCATATGCATTAGTCTCATATTTACTTTCTAATGTTTATATTTTTATATTTATATATAATATTAATCACTGTGAGCATGTTAGCACGCTGACATCAACATTTAGCTCAAAGCATCATTTTTTCCCCTGAGTAGCTTCACAGAGCCCATGTACGGCTGTAGGCTCTTTCAAAATAAAAAGCCCTTTTATGTCATCATCATCATCATCATCATCATCATCATCATCATCATAGATTCTATGATAGTGATGTTGCTGTGTCTCCAGATCTCTGCAGCACACTAGTGACTAAAATCTTGTTATAAAATGATGCCAAAATCACCAAAATAAGAGTCTTTCTTCAAGCTGTGAATGTATCTTCATACCATTAACAGGCTTCAGTAGCTTTTAGTCATATCGTGTGTGTGTGTGTGTGACGATGAGTTATATAACAGGGTCACTTGTTTCTACTATTCCTCCAGCAGAATCCAACCGTCTAAGAATGTTTTGTCTCGCCTCAAACCAAACTCCATACAAATTTCTGTGTATTTAAAAAACACTGAATATGGGTGAGAGTGTGTGGCGATGAGTTATATAACAGGGGTCACTAGCTACTACTGTAACATCACACACATGCAAAGGACGTCAGATTACACTCAGCGGCTCGGTGGTGGGTGAAAGTGTGGAAAAAGGCGAGAAAGAGCGACAAAGAAGATTAATAGCACACTGTAAAAAAAATGTTTTGTCTGTATTTCAAAATGACAGAAAACAAATGTAAAATTACATGTTTCATTTGTGATTTATATGTAAATGGTCTTAGATTTACAGTATTTTTTGTATCACAATCGTAATTATCTGTATTTAAGCTTTTCTTGATCATTTTTAAAGATAATTATTCAGTTTTTTAGAGGTTTATGACTCTATTTTAACAATTAATGTTTGTTAGAAGAAAAGGATTTCATGGAATTCCAAAAATATTTCTTATAAAAATACAGATTTCTTTTGCAAAACTTTGTTGTTTTATTGCTTTATCTATTTTCTATTTCACTGTAGTTTATCTATTTTATTTTATTGTATTTTATTTGTTTTATTGTATTTTGTCTATTTTTCTGTTTTTTATGTATTTTATTATATTTATCTGTTTCACTGTTTTTTTTTTATATAATTTTAGTGGCTTTTATTCATTTTATTGTATTTTGTCTATTTTTCTGTTTTTTTATCTATTTTATTGTATTTATTAATTTTACTGGCTTTTATCTATTTTATTGTATTTTGTCTATTTTTCTGTTTTTTATCTATTTTATTGTATTTATTTATTTGACTGGCTTTTATCTATTTTATTGTATTTTGTCTATTTTTCTGTTTTTTATCTATTTTATTGTATTTTGTCTATTTTTCTGTTTTTTTTATCTATTTTATTGTATTTTGTCTATTTTTCTGGTTTTTATCTATTTTATTGTATTTATCAATTTTACTGGCTTTCATCTTTTTTATTATATTTTGTCTATTTTTCTGTTTTTTAATCTATTTTATTGTATTGATTTATTTTACTGGCTTTTATCTTTTTCATTGTAAAAAAACCCCTGAAGAATCTAAATTGTATTTATTAATTTAAGTTCCTGCCACCAACCAAACTCCATACATATTTCTGTGTATTTAAACAAAAATAATTTTATTCATTAATTTAAGTCATATTTTCTGTAAATTTCTCTATATGTTGTGTTATAAATGTCCTTTTCTACGCTGTAATATGGTAGAAAATACGGAATATTTTTTAATACAAAGGAAAAGTTTGAATATTTGGGAAACACGCTTACTTGTTGCCTACATTCTGTTATATAATGTATATATCTGCTCATTAGCCAGGCGTCTGGTTACATTTCTAAGCCTTGTTGTGAGCGGTCAGCGCTCCATCACATTATAAGACTTCTCTATTCAGAATACGTTTGTGCTGCTGGAGCAGTGTTGTGGCTCTTTAAAGAGCTGCTCTGGATTGATGGGGCAATAAAAACGCCCAGCAGAGAGACACACAGTGTTAGAGAAGGCAGCTGTAATTCAGACAATTACTGTGAATTGGGCTTTTAGAGTTGGAAAGAGCAGCGGTGGGAGAGATGATGTAGGAGGGAGGAGAGAAGATTGATGGTGATGACATTAGTATGCATGGCAGCGCAGCAATATATGTTCACTACGGCTCCGTAATGTGACCGAAAACACAAACGCGTGAATGAAGAGGAGGAAGGAATTAAAAATAAAGAGAGGAATGAAAGAAAGAGAGATAAATGTGTGGTTTTATATCGTCTGCTGTGGATCGATTTTCAAGTCAAAAGAGACATTTTTGGCCAAAAAATAAATAAATAAATCTGTATGGAGCCGCAAAACATTTGATCATTGTGAGGAAGGTAACACAGTTTATAGTCTAAGTATATAATATATAAGTCTAATGCAGTGAGGGCCAAAGAGCAAATGTACTACGGAGTATTAGGGCCACATTGAGGGAAAAAACATCTGAGATTTGCAGAATAAAGTCATAATATTACGTGAAAAAAGTCGTAATATTACGAGAAAAAAAGTCGTAACTTTACGAGAAAAAAAGTCATAATATTACGAGAATAAAGTCATAATTTTACGAGAAAAAAAGTTGTAATATTACGAGATTAAAGTCATAACTTTAAGAGAAAAAAAGTCGTAATATTACGAGAATAAAGTCATAACTTTACGGGAAAAAAAGTTGTAATATTATGAGAATAAAGTCATAATATTACGAGAAAAAAATGTAATATAATGAGAATAAAGTCATAACTTTATGAGAAAAAAAGTCGTAATATTACGAGAATAAAGTCATAACTTTACACGAAAAAAGTCGTATTATTACGAGAATAAAGTCATAATATTACGAGAAAAAAAAAAGTATATTACGGGAATAAAGTCATAACTTTAAACGAAAAAAGTCGTAATATTACGAGAATAAAGTCAGAAGTTTACTAGAATAATGTCCAGTATTATAATTACAAAATTATCCAGTAAATGTGTTATTATGTTTTTAGTTATACAATACACACACAGGTATGGAACCACAGACATAAATGCCCCCTTGCTACAGGAGGGCGCAACTCTCATTTGTGGCTCCGCCCCCTGACGTTTAAACCGACCAATGAGAGTGTTTCTGCCTCAGTGAACAAAAACTACAATCTTCCAGCTTTCATTGACGTGGACGCCCTTAAAGAAGCGGCTGACGGTGAGGAGGTCAGAGGTCAAAGGTCAACGAGGAGCAGAGACGATATATTTGATAAATCCACCTAAAACCAGAAGGTGGAGGACACAGGAAGCTCTCTCTCTCTCTCTTCCTTCCTCCGCTGCCACATGCGACGCCCTCAAGGTTAATCAATTATTGAGAGAGCCAACCAGAGCACACTGTGTGTGTGTGTGTGTGTGTGTGCGTGTGTGTGTGTGTGTGTGTGTTTGCATCACGCCTACTTTCTCTTCACACGTGTGTGTGGTTGCCACGACAACACCGCGGCGAGGGGTTTGGTGTGTTTAATCAGGAAGCGACACAGAAAGAGAGAAAGAGATACAGGCTGTTTTTTATTTATCCTTTCAAATTAATATCAAACTGAACTGTCATGATCTGATTATTGAAAAATTACTTAAATTATTTGTATTATTATGTCATTATTATTATTAAATTATTTTTATTATTAAATCATTATTATTATATTATTATTATATGTTTTATTATATATTTTATTATTATGTATTTTATTTTTTTTATTTAATGTTTTTGTTTTTATTGTCTTTAATTTCCTCTTTACCATCACCTCATCCCCCTATCTCTCATCACGCCTGTTTGTGTGCATGTATATATTTATATATATATATATATATATATATATATATATATATATTTGCACTGCTCTGTGGTTAATTTAGTTATTTTATTGTTTTTATTTTTGCTTAATTAATCTTGCTTTTATTGCCATGTGAATCACATTGTTTTGAGTGCTAGGCCTATATAAATAAAATATATTATCATGGACATTTATATTTTTCTAGTAAAGTTCTGAATCCACTAAGAGTAAATATGGTATTTTGTAAAACTCAAATATACAAGTTTTTCTTAAAAAAAGTGTTTATGTATTATTATTATTATTATTATTATATTATTATTATTATTATTATTATTATTATTATTATTATTATTATATTATTATTATTATTATTATATTTTATTATTACTTGTGTCTAAGAAAAGCTGAGCCCCTCCGACATCATCACCCTAAAAATAAAATGACAAATCCTCAATTTTAATAAGATAATCCAGTGTATTAAATTATGATGATTATATAAATCAACTTTCTTTAATGAATAGAACTTTTGTCAACAAAATATGATCTTTTTTTTTGTAACGACTTAATTAATTTACTATAATAGTGTCAGAGCCGATAATATTTTTTTGTTATTGTGGTTGAATAAATGTAATTTATGGTGCTGTTAGACGCTAGAACGCTCCGTTAATATAAGTGCGTCAAGTAGGAGAGATAATAGGTTTGTGACTGCAGTGAAAATGTTGTTTTTGAAAGGCTAAACGCCAACGAATATGGATCAAAGCTGAATATTTAGTTCGATTTTGCTACTAAGTAGGAAAAAAATATATCTTTTTAAATAGTTTTATATCCAGACTTTGGTAGAAATGATCCAGTAAGTGTGTTATTATGATTTTAGTTATACATGACACACACGTTGGGAACCACGAACATAAACGCTCAATGGACTGTACATAAGGAAATAAGAAAGAGCAGCAGATTATTAGGATTATTGAGCTACGGGAGGGGCTTTTAATGTGAAATATCTGTTTAGGAAGTTCAATTTATAGTAGATTTAACTCATAAATACATCACTAAAATTAAAAACGCAAAGCAATTAGGAAGAATTACTGATTGAAAACAAAGAAGTAAACAGGAAGTGCTTCTTACTAAAATATAATAAAATACTGAGGTAAATAAAAGACACTATTTATGGTGTTTCTGCCCTTGATTTATCTTCCTCCTCTCCCTCTCATGTACATCTGATCATTGATCTCTCTCCCTCATGTTTTATTCAGCCAGGTAAGACCGAGGTGTCTCATTTCCTGCCCTCGCTGGCGGTGGCGGCAGCGACAGACATCTTGGTTTGGGGCAGCGTGACTTTGGCTTCACGCTGCCCCCTCTTGAGCTCTGCTCTGGTTTTAACCATCCGTCTGTGATAAACACGAGAGCCACAACGTATAAAACACACATGCTGAGATGTGTCCTACATTCAGGTCTCGGCGGACAGGAAGTCGGCGTTCATATCAAGTTTTAATGTTCCCAAAGCGCTGAGCTCCTCGCGTCTGATTGGCCGAGTCGCCATGGACAGCCAATAAGAACACACCTGACTCACAAAACTGAGATAACAGTCTCAGACTTAAATAAGAAAATTAGAGGGCCTGTTATAACCAAACTACTGTATGAACAGAAATATGGTATTTATATGTGGAAGATTGTATTTATTTGTAGTTTATTTACATTTTCCTTAAAGTTAAAATCCCTAAAATTCCAGCTTTGTTGTTTGTTTCAATTTTTTTATATATAATTTTATTTGCTCCTTATTGTCTCCTGAATATAGTAATAAATAAGTTTGGGGAAATAAATAAATAAATAAATACATAAATAAATAAATAAATAAATAAATACATGCATTTAAAAATGAAATTTAAAAATAATTTTAAAAATAAATCTTAACAATATAAAAAAAACATTTACATAAATTTAACAATTAATACAAATAAATAAAAAAAGGGGGAAAATTAAGTTAATGTCTACATTTATTTGTAATATTATTTTGTGTACATTTAATGGCATATTAATCTATTTATCGAGTAATTTATTTATTTATTTTGACACCTTACATCGTTCGTTTGCTATTATTTGCTCCTTATTGTCTCCTGAATAAATAAAAGAAATAAATAAGTTTGGGGAAATAAATAGGGGGGAAAATGCAAAGGGAAAATAAATAAAAAAATAAAAAAATAAAAAAATAAAAAAATAATTGAATACAAAAATAATTGAATAATTGAATAATTGAATAATTGAATAATTGAATAAATAAATAAATACATTAATTTAACAATGAATAATACATAAATAAATACATTCAAAATGAATAAATAAAAGAATACATAAAAATAATTAAATAAATTTAACAATTAATAATAAATAAATAAAGGGGAAAATTAAATCAGAAATATCAATTCATGTCACATTTAATCAATTAATTAATGCCTACATTTATTTTAAATATTATTTTTGTTACATTTAATGGCATATTAATTTATTCATTCATTTATTTTGACACCTTTATTCTGTCATTTGTTTGTATTGTGATATAATATTAATGCAAAACATCCAGGATTTGGAGGGAAATCTGCTGCATAAAACAGGAAGAGATCAGAATAAAAGTGGTGTTTCATAGTTTGGGGGAAAGTATCTCATTGTTTGTCATAATATGAGTCATGATTTCGTAATAATACACTCTACCTTTAAATTAGCAGGGTTGTGACTTTCTTCAATGTGTTATTTTCCATCCTGAATTAAATTTTTTTAACCTGCAATTACTCTTAAATGCTAGAGAGTTTGTATAGTATTGTGCCAGCGCTGCATATAATCATCTGTAATTATCCATCACCTCTGCTACACTACATGCACCCTGTTGCCCCCGGTTACAGGTCCGTTTGTGCTCGTGTGCTGGCCACAGCCATGAATAAACCATGCTGATGAACTAGATCACAGCGGCCGGCGACGGTTAATCAACACCAGAGAGACGACGAATCAGGTTCACATCACACTGATAGATAAACAGGTGGATAGATGGATGGATTCCTTCTCTCCTGGTTTATCAGAGTCACTGACGCCACTGCACCCCCGTCCTCTCTGTCCGTTAACGTCTGCTGTTGATTCACAGATCTATTTCGGGCCTCGCTCCCCGCCTGCTCGCCATCACACTGTTGACATCTCACCGCAGAAAGACGACAGCGCTTTGCATCAAACATGTGATTCCTTTTATTTTTAATCTCTCCTGCTCCTCTGTGACACAACTTGCCTTGCCTTAAAAACAAAATTATAGTATATTCCCTTTGCATTTCCCCCCTATTTATTTCCCAAAACGTATTTATTCCTGTATTCATGAGACAATAAGAACCAAATAATAACAAACAAATATGTTAGGTGCGGAAATAAAAAAAAAAAAAATTTAATTACTCAATAAATAGATTAATATGCCTTTAAATGTACCAAAAATAATATTAAAAATAAATGTAGGAATTAACTTAATTTATAAAATGTGACAAATTAATATTTCTGTTTTAATTTGCTTCTTTATTTATTTACCCTTATATTTATTCCCTGAATTATTTACATTCCTATTTAATTTTCCTCTTAATTAATTTTTTTTATATTAATTGTTAAATTTATGTAGTTATTTTTGCATTTATGTTTTATTTATTTGAAATGTATTTATTCATTTTTAAGCGTGTGTATTTATTTATTTATCTATTTAATTATTATTTATCTATTTTTATTTATTTAATTGATTGAATGTGACATAAATTGATATTTCTGTTTTTAATTTCCCTTTGTATTAATTTCCCAATTTATTTACATTCCTATTTAATTTTCCCCTTTTTTTATTTATCTGTGTTAAGTTTTTTAATTTATGTAATTTTTGCATACAATCTTTTTTTCTTTACTTATACATTTTATTTTATTTTATGTTATTTTTTGTTGTGCTTTTTTTTTTTTCCTGTGGTCTTATTGGTTTTGTTGTCATTGCTGTTTCCTTTTTTTTTTTTATTTCTGGTGTCTTTGTTCTGTGTGATGTAACTTATTTTGGAAAAGCAATAAGAAGTGAATTACAAAAATAATAATAATAATAATAATAAATTAAATTAAAAATAAAACATATTCAGATTCAGTTTTTAATTAATTATTTCTAGACTTTATTTTTTTAAATTATTTATCATAAGTTCTAATTTTACATTTTATTAAACGAAAAAAAAAATGATTCTACTTTAACAATCTATTTTTTTTTTTTTATATTTATTATTTGTGACGGAGCTTGAATTTGTAGGTGTTGCCATGACGACAAGGATGCCATTTACCTCAGGTATTATTTTTGCAATGTAGACGAGTAAAAAATTATGGAAAATCATAATTGAATACAAAAAAATCAACTTTTGTGTACTCTGAATTTGAGTTTTATCCCTGAATAAATAAAATAATTTGACAGGAGCACAGATTCAGAAGCCTTATATGCCCCTTTTTGATGGATTATTATATATTAAAAAAATAATTTAATTCAGTAAAAGTACTAATACCTCACTGTGAAAATACTCTATTACAGTAAAAGTCCTGCAGTTAAAGTATTAAAACTTCAGTTAGTTTCCATCTCTCTGAGCCTTCAGGACGCTCCGTCTCTGCTGCTGCTGCTGAACTTTTTTAGGAGTATTTCTGGTTGTGTTCTGCTGCAGTGACCCAGTTTCCCCCCTCAGGGATCAATAAACATCATCTCCTCTCTGTATCAGCAGTGCTTCGTCTGACAGACGCAACAAATGTGTAGGAATTCGTCCCGTTGACGGTCGAGAGAAAAGACAGACGAGGAGGGAAATGTTCAGTGTTGATGTTTCTTATTTTTACAGATTTTAACGTCGTTGGTGAAGCACTCAGGGTCACATTACTGCACCACGGTGTGTGAAATAAACAACGTTTTCATTGATTTAGACTCTCAGACAGCACAGTGGAGGGCTCAGTTTTACAGCTAGAGTGAAGATACTGGTATCATATGAAACTAGAAACCCTAAAGACTCCATCGGTACCAACCAGTCATACTAGCTTGTCCAGAAGGCGGTTAACAAACGCTCCAAACAACATTTTGGCGAGGCAAAACTGTCAAGGCCATTTTCAAAGGGGTCCGTTGACCTCTGGCCTCCAGATATGTGAATGTGTGAGGATTTTTTGTCCAAAACAATGTCTGAAATATGTCGAATAAATTCTGAAAAATGTCTGAAAAAAGTTTGAACAAAAGTCTGAAAAATGTCCAAAATGTCGGAAAAAAGTCTGAAAAAGGACGGAAAAACTTCTGAAAAATGTCCGAAAATGTTCAAATAAAAGTTTGAAAAATGTCCAAAATGTCGGAATAAAAGTCAGAAAAAATTCGGAAAAAAGTCTGAAAAAAAGTCCAAAAAATGTTCAAAAGAAAAGCAGAAGAAAAGTCCGATACTGGTATCATATGAAACTACAACACCTAAAGAATCCATCGGTACCAACCATGTCATACTAGCCTGTATTGAAGGAGGTTAAATAATGCTCCAAACTTGCGCAAAATTTTGGCGAAGAAAAAACTGTCATGTCCATTTTCAAAGGGGTCCCTTGACCTCTGACCTCCAGATCAGTGAATGTAAATGGGTTCTATGGGTACCCACGAGTCTCCCCTTTACAGACATGCCCACTTTATGATAATCACATGCAGTTTGGGGCAAGTCATAGTCAAGTCAGCACACTGACACACTGACAGCTGTTGTTGCCTGTTGGGCTGCAGTTTGCCATGTTATGATTGGAGCATATTGTTTTATGCTAAATGCAGTACCTGTGAGGGTTTCTGGACAATATCTGTCATTGTTTTGTGTTGATAATTGATTTCCAATAATAAATATACACATACATTTTGCATAAAGCAGCATATTTGTCCACTCCCATGTTGATAAGAGTATTAAATAGTTGACAAATCTCCCTTTGAGGTAGGTGGACAATAAATCATAAAAGCGAAACGCTGTACAACAACTTTCTACGAGTAAAACTAAATACACAACGTTCTTATTTAAATCAGGGAAATATTTGATCAGAAACTTTGAATCTGAATCCAAGAATTTGATGAGAACTTGTGACACTTGATTATTATTATTATTATTATTATTATTTTAAACCTTTTTATTTCTATTGTTATTTTATTTTATTATTATTTTTATTTTACTTTTATTAATTTATTTTATTATTTTTATTTATTTATTACTTTATTATGATTCTACGGACAGAGTTCAGTCGAAAACATTATTGAAGTTTGACAAAAAAATAAATAATTTGGTGAGAACTTGTGACACTTATTGACACTCGATTATTATTATTATCATTATTATTATTATTATTATTATTATTATTATTATTATTATTATCATCATTATTATTATCATTACTATTATTATTTTAAACTTTTTTTATTTTATTATTATTTTTATTTTACTTTTTATTTATTAATTTATTTCATTATTTTTATTTATCTATTACTTGATTCTACGGACACAGTTCAGTCAAAAACATTATTGAAGTTTGACAGAAAAATAAATTAACTCAGGATCTAATAACTAGCTTGTTTAATAGAGGCAGACGAGATACGGTTAATGTTAAAACCTTTAACTCTCTGATGCTTTTGTTCTGTCCAGTTCTTCTTTTTCTGATTAAATAAAGGTTATATATGAGTGGACCTTCAGTTAAGACGTGTATATTATAATGCTGCTAAACAGCCCGACTGTCACATCGAACCGTCTCATCTCACATTCACAGCCGACATCCAGAGAGGCCAAAAGGTCAAAGGGACTCCTCTTGAATCAGCTTCTGAATAAAAACCTGTCAGCATCTGCTCTTCTTCTTCTTTCCCCTCATCTTCATCGTTATAAAAACTAAATATAACTTTGAATATATAATAAGATGTAGGATGAGGGATGATATCAGAAGATGGAGGGATGTTTACATGGATGATGGGAGGATGTAAAGAGGGTGAAAGGAGAGGGATGATGAAGGGATGACTACAGGGAAATATCAGGATGAAGGAGAGATTATAATGTGTAGAAAGATGATGAAGGGATGGAGACATTATGGAGGGAGAAGACAGATGAATGAGTACGAGGTAAAAGGAAAGATGGGTGGGTGAAAAAGTGATAGAAAAAGGGTGTTTACAGGGAGGATGGAGAGACAGATGATGGAGGGATGACTACAGAGGCAAAGATAGAAGAAAAGGAAGATGAAAGACTGGTTATAAGAAAGACGGAGGGATGTCTGATGGATGGAGGGATGATAAGAGATGTCATCAAAGGGTGTAAAAGAAGAGAAAGGGAGGATGGAGGGATGGAAGGAAGTTTAAAATGAGGACAGAGGGATGTAATGGAGGATGGAGGGATGACTACAGAGGGAAAGATAGAGAAAAGAAAGAAAAGAAAGTTTTAAATGATGACAGATGTAAAGATGGAGAGATGGAAGTATGTTTAGAAGGAAGATGGAGAGGTGGATGATGGAGGGATGACTACAGGGGGAAGTAGAGATGGAGGTCTGGTTACAAGAATGATGGATGGATGAAAAGACAGAAAGATGTAAAGATGGACAGAGGGATGTGGAGGAGAAGGAGGGATGTTTAGAGGGATGACAGAAGGATGGAAGGAAAGATGGAGGGATGACGGAGAGATGGAAGTATGTTTAGCAGGATGATGAAGAGATAGATGATGGAGGGATGAAAAGACAGAAAGGTGGATGGAGGGATGTTTGGAAGAATGACAGACGGGCGGAAGACATGAAATGATAGAGGGATGTAAATGAAAATGAGGGATGACAAAGGAAGTCTGTTTTAAAAGATGATGGAGGGATGACTACAGACAGAAAGAAAGGAAAAGGAAGATGGAGGTCTGGTTACAAGAATGATGGATGGATGGATGAAAAAAGAAAAGCAGGAAAAGAAGGCAGGATGTAAAAGAGATGGAGGGATGGAAAGACAGTTAGGATGATGATGGAGGGATGTAAAGAAAGATGGAGGGATGAAAAAGGTTTGAAGGATGTAAATGAAAGTGAGGGAGGAGAGAAGGATGGAGGAATGTTTGATTAAAAGAACGATAGAGGAATGTTGAGAGGGGTGTAAAAGAAGAGAAAGAGAGGACGGAGGGATGTAAAGAAGCATCATAGAGGGGTCTAAAGAAGAGGAAGGGAGGATGGAGGGATGGAAGGAAGTTTAAAATGAGAACAGACAGATGGACGGAGGGATGTTAGAGGGAATTAGGGATGATGGAGGGATGACTACAGAGGGAAAGGAAGGAAGAGAAAGGTGAAGGACTGGTTACAAGAATAATGGAGGGATGAAAAAAGAGAGAGTAGGATGTAAAAGGGATGGAGGGATGGAGAGACAGTTAGAAAGATGACAGAGGGATGTTAAGAAAGATGGAGGGATGAAGAGGAGGATGGAGGGATGAAAAGACAGTTAGGGTGATGATGGAGGGATGGAGAGAAAGATGGAGGGATGATGGAGGGATGATGGAGGGATGGAAAGAAGGATGGAGGGATGATGGAGGGATGGAGAGAAAGATGGAGGGATGATGGAGGGATGGAAAGAAAGATGGAGGGATGTTAAGAAAGATGGAGGGATGATGGAGGGATGGAGAGACAGTTAGGGTGATGATAGAGGGATGTTAAGAAAGATGGAGGGATGATGAGGAGGATGGAAGGATGATGGAGGGATGAAAAGAAAGCTAGAGGGATGGAGAGACAGATAGGGTGATGAAGTGATAAAGTTAGACGGATAGAGGAGGAGAGACAGTTAGGATGATGATGATGGAGGGATGATGAAGACGAGGATGGAGGGAATTCCCTGTTGCGTGCAGCAACAGCCAATCAGCTCTACACGCACACACACACACACACACACACACACACACACACACACACACACACACACATTCACACACACACACACCTCTTATTCTGTTATGTAATACAACATCCCAACGTGTGTGTGTGTGTGTGAATG
>CAKAKR010061611.1:0-34886 GCA_916700685.1 Adelosebastes latens | reverse complement strand
GGGAACATTGAATTTCACTGTATGGTGTGTTTATTGCTTGCATTGTGATACTACTGGCTTGTGTGTGTACATAATTCAGGGGACTGGTAGACTGTATCGGTCCTTTGTAGGGGGTTTGTTGGCTGCATATGTACAATTTATCTTTTGTCTCTGACTGGCACCCCGGCTTAACAGCCAGCAACCGCTACATAAAAAGTGGCACCCCATATGGGACTCGAACCCACAATCCCTGGCTTAGGAGGCCAGTGCCTTATCCTTTATTAGGCCATGATTAGGTTTATTTTCAGTTTAGGTTTTTTGCATTCAGGAGTGGACCGATTTGATGAATTTTATTATCATTATTATTTTTTAGGGCCTGTTTGGACAGCCAACTTTGATGACATCCCCATGGACACAGGTACGTCCACAGCTCCAGCCTCCAGCCCCAACAACCCTTCTGCCCCCTCTGCTGTTTCCTCCTCCTCCTCTTCCACAGAAGACCTCCCCGAGGCAGGGTGGAGCTCCACTCCTCCTGCCCCCTCTAGCACTGATATAGGCTGGGCTGATTTCTCCAACTTCACCCCTGTCAGGTAAGATATCCGAACAGACTCTGGTTCAGTTTCTATTCGTGTGCCTGCAGTGCTGCAGCTACTCTCATCGTCAATGAATCTGAAGGAGTTGCTTCATAAATACAACTTGCTCTCTTTTAGCCCCAAAGACCCTCTGAGGTGCAACTCTCCTGTTGCTATGGAAACCAGCATAGAAACAATGGACCCTCTGGGGGTCAATGCACCCATGCAGCCTGAAGGTGAGATGTGTTCACATGCATGTCCATATTGACAGAGTGAGACCTCTGTGGCCTGAACTCTCTCCCGTTGTCCCACTGTGACGAGCTCAACCTGGACACACTTTGATATGAAATTTGACACTGGCTATTGTGCTAATTTTGCTCGCAAAATCTAAATAACCCCAAATCACATTAGGAAATTCAAGTGTTAAGATCCGACACCCATTGTCACCTTTCTTAACATCCCCCCAGATTGTGATGGTTGGTTGGGTACCAGCGTGGCTTCTCCCTCCTCCACCTCAGCTAAGGATTGTGGGAGATCTAAAGCAGAGGAGGAAACAGCTTCTTGTGAGCATCGCAGCATCACCGAGACGGTCATCAACGGCTCCATGAAAGAAACGGTCAGCCTCACTGTTGATGCCAAGACCGAGACCGCCGTCTTTAAGAGGTTCGCCAAACACATCCACACAAACAACACTAATAATAACGCTACTAATGACTGAATGTCATTAGTAGCGGTTTCAATACTAAAGTTGTCGTTCCTGGCGGTCGTAAAACCCCAAGAGGGGAACACTGGAATGCTCTCTTACCTTAGGTGTCTTTACCAGAAAGGCTACTCAGAATGTGTCTCATTAGTGTTGTCACATCTGTTTTCATGAGTGCCCTCACACTATCACTCGGTCACAGTTCCTATAGAGACGGTGCTAAATTTAACACCAAGATCCGAGACGGCCACCAGGCCATTCAAACGCACGTATTGGTTGGAGAGTGTTTTATTAAAATAGTTTACTTGCATTTGAATCATCTTTCCACTATTGCTGTGCATTTGCTGAAAGTATTTAGTTTGCTCTTGTGGACAAAATCACAAAGGTGGCAGTGAAGTGACTTAGCGCCATACATGGCTCTGAGACATTTATTCTCAGCACAACATCGAAAGGCCCAAATGTCCACCAAAATACCAACAGCTCGCTTTGTTCTTCCTCCTTTTGAATGAACCTTCCGCCAGTTTGTTCCCCTCCTCTCATCTGTGCACTGTGTGCGCAAAGCACCAAAATGCCACATAGACGGGAAAAGCCGGTTTCTAGGTCAGGATAATGCCAATCTGTCGGAGCTCTGCTTGAGCTGGTTGAAAATAAAGCCCTTAGACTAGTTCAGTTGTTTTACATTTTGTGCTCATTCTTTCACTGTCCAATAATATGTGGTGGTTATGGCTCACACAACAGAAAACAATAAAGATCCTTAGCCTATGTAGTGATGAAGTGCTCTACACTAAATGTATATTTAGGCTTTAAAATTATATTCCACCATATTATGAGTATGAAACCCCCTCTGCAGAATTAAAAAGTCTAAAGCTATGTATATGGCAAAATGATAAGGGTGTAACGATACACACAAGTTCCGGTTCACACCCAGGTTTAAGAGTCACGGTACGGTGCGAGTTCTGTACAGCAGGAAAAAAAAGAAATGCATAAGGATACGTTTGTTTTCATATATTTTGAACAGACAGTAGTGCAGGTGTCAAAGACCGACAAAATCCTCTTGCTGAGGTAACATTTTGCCCAGTGGAAACTTTGACATTTTCCTTATTTTTATAATGAAAACAGTTTACCAAACACATCTGTGTTACCCTGTTCAAACACCGAACACACACTTTCCCAAAAGGCAACGGGTCACAATACGACTATAAAACTGAAACCTTAACCCCTCTTCACTTTAATCAGCAGGTGGCAAGTAAGACACGGGAACTTGGCTTGTGTCTTGAGGAGTTGTAGCATTTATTCACTGACAAACAAACTGTACATACACTGCACTGCTACGCTCACAGCTACAACGTTACTGCTAACTTATACCCACTGTCTCTCTGTCTCTCTCTCTGTCTCTCTCTCTCTCTCTCTCTCTCTCTCTCTCTCTCTCTCTCTCTCTCTGTGTCTCTCTCTCTCTCTCTCTCTCTCTCTCTCTCTATCTCTCTCTCTCGCTCTCTCTCTCTCTCAACCGCACACTTTCTAACATTTTGCACACAACTTGACTGTAGCCCCCATTCTTCACAAATGACTGAACTACTAACTTTTTACAGCCACTTTTCAGTCCTGCTTCATACTTGAGTTTCAACAGTGCTTCCATAGTGAAATACTTGCCTATAAATCTACAGGTTTTAGAGTTGGTTGTCCTCTGTCCTTCTGTCCCCTTGTTGATGCTGCATTATATTGTCTGTCTGTCTGAGTAAATAACAACTGTCTGATGAATTGAGCGAAACTTACAACCTGAGCTTCCCCTCCTCTCTCTCTTGCTGTGCGTTGTGGGTGTGGTCTTCTTCAGAGTTTTGAAATCTTATCGGTATGTACAGCCAATCAGAGATCAGCCTGCAGCCGTGATGTAGTCTTGTTGTCACGTCAACCACCAACTTTTCTTTCCCAATTTTGATCTTCTTCTTTGGTTTCAGCTCCTTGTTTGTTTAATTCATTATTTCCATTCTGCATGTGTTTCTACCAAAGGTGTTGTCCAAGTGCAGTATTTTAGTTTACGGCTTTTATCTCTACAGGCCAACCCGATTTAGCACCAAATTATTATTTGAAATGACACAAGTGAAAGTGCAGCCTAGTTTTCTGAAGTGGCCTCAACTTCTCCACAATTGGATTTTATTGGTTACAAACCGCTTCATAAGTATTTCTATTCATATGTTTATTTCATTTTCATGGTCTGCCTCCTTATTGACTTTGGCCCTCAGCCATCGTCTCCATCTTAAGATTGAGTTTTATTAAGATTCAAATTGCCAATTTGAATTTGTAACTTGCTTAATAAATTCTAATGTGTGGTTGCCTAGACAGCGCAAACACAGCTGATTTAAATAATGCAGTTACACATTAGTCAACCCTGCCTGACAGGAGTGAAAGACCAGTGTAAAATAGATCTGGTCAGCAGGATCTGACTGAATACACTTGTGACCACAAAATTCATTTGAATGATAATGGCACAGTTAGTTTCAACCTCAGGTTTGCATATTAGTTAATATGAATAATGACAAACATTTTCCTTCTTTCCTCTGTTATTTAAGGGCCTGTTCACACCTGGCATTAACATGCGTCTCGGCTGATCCGATCACAAGTGGACAGCTCTGAGTACGTCTGTTAACACCTGGCATTAGAATGCGTCTTGAGTCACCACTTGGGATCGGGTCTCACTTCCCCGCTCTATATGCAAATAAACACGCAGCAAACGCATGGCTAATACAGCAGACGTTGCAACATACGATTAGAGTAATGTCTTTAGCAATATCCTACATATTCATGAATCTGGGTACATTTTGTTAACCTTAAAATATAAGGTTATTGTCTACCGGCGGTCTCCAGGGCTCTCCGTACATCTGACACCGCCGTGCGGTGCACTGAGCTTCAAAGCCGGGGATGCGGGCGGGCAGGCGGGCGTGCAGGTGTCAGATCTGTGCAGAGCACCGGAAAACAAAAAACACAGACACATCACCGACAGTACTATATTAATATCCAAAAGAATCTCAGAAATGCGGTCTAAGCGATCGGATCTCAATGCGTCTCGGCTGCATTGACACTTGTACTTAAGAGCTGCCCACATGTGATCGGATCACCCAAGACGCATGTTAATACCAGGTCTGAACAGGGCCTGTGACAACAATCCACTCATTACAGTTCTTCACAGCAACAGTAGAACAGCTAATATATACAGCATGACCTCTTGTGTACAAAAAATGTAATATTCTATGTACATAGGAAAATGCTATCCATTGATTGTAAACAAAAAAACAATTGCAACTCTTTTTCTAATCAAAAATGTATCATAATGTCAATAACTTCTATTCAAGGTTCATTTCATTTTGGTTGCAAAAATGTGTTTTTGTAGAAAATAAACTTTCAATCAATTCTTTCTGGTGCACAAGCTGTGATGGAGACACTTATATATATATATTGTCGCTTTTAGGTACTGCAATTTCTTGTTACAATACTTATTGGCTGCCAATACTGATATATCTGTGAAAAGCTAAACCATAAACATCGAAAGTCTTATAGTGAAAGGACTAACAGCCACATTATGCAGGAAGACCCTTTCTTTTGAGCATTGAAAGTTTCAAGTTTCATTAAGGGTTGCTGTGTCCCTTTTTGTACATTAAGTAGCATTACAGAAGTACATGTTTTAGTACTCAGCAAGACTACTTTTAACCAAGCATGAAGATACTGGTATGAATGATATTGTGTTTCCACAAATGTAACAATTACCAGAGACTTTTAATTGGGCACAAAGTCTTCTAATAGCATTACAACTCTGAAATTATTAAGTGCTGAATAATTATGTAGCACCTCAACTATTAGATTATATTTGGATGTTTGTGGGTGTTTTGCTTTGATTGAGGCCTCATCAAGATAATCGGTGGTTCTCTGACACAAAGCAAGACTGACGGCTGACAATTTTGGTCTAATCAGTGTCCAAATCAGTTCGTAATTCTGCCTACTATTTGGCTCTGTCTCTACAAAATAAACAAGAGTATCGTAGCTAAAACAATCAAAACAGTTGACTTTCTCCATTTGCTGTACATTTTGATGCTTTTCCTACATACTGTTCACGGTTTCCCATTTCAACACCTTCATCCTTTGTTTTACTGTGTGCTCTGTCAGTCGGTTCAGCATGCATCACCTTTCACATCTCACTGTGTTCTGTGTGTTTCTGTGGGGGAAACGTGGTTGGTAATGAATCACCTCATATGGTATTGATGTACATTTGTGTGTTTGTCTGTGCACCTGTGTGTGTTCCAGTGATGAAGAGAAGAATGCTTCTTCAGAGAAATGCTCAGTAGTGGAGTGTGTGGATTCGGAGAGAAAAGGCGTCAACAGCTCAGCCGCAGCCTGCTGTCCCAAAACAGGGTCAGACACAACACACACACACACACACGCACACACTGAAAAAAAACATTTGTGCACAGACTCTGCCGTATTCAGCACTACTCATACGTAAATGTTCAGTTACATGACATCTTAAATCCCTGAAACGTGCAGGATTTTTCAGTGTCCGTAGCAGTCGAATACAGTCACTGTAAGTTCCTCATAACTGTAAGTCAGGGTCTGAAATAAGCACCTGCCAAATAAGGGTAAATTGTTGGCAGTGGCGGTTAAAATCGACAGGCCATCCACCGCTTTGGCGGACGGGGAATATGGCTATACTGTGAACAACAAATCCGTGTTGAAATCATCAGGAGGAGAGCTAGTAACGTTAGCAGCCGGCGGGCAGCAGAGACCCTGCTCGGCTAAATAACGGAGCTAACAGAGGTTCCATTGAGTGACATTATTATGTGTTCAAGCTCTATTCAGAATCATTCATGAGTATTGTGCGAAGGTAAATTATAACGTTATGATGTGTTCAAATGTAATCTTGTGAAATTTAGATTTTGGCGAGAGTCTTGAATAAATAGTTGCTTGAAGGAGATGTTTTCACAGCAATATAAAATGGATGATAGAGACTGAATTCTGACCTGTTTAACTTCCTAACATTAGCTCTAAGCAGCTTATAATATATAATTTAAAAATTCCTTTTAATCAAAGGAAATATTTAAATAAAAATACAGTCATTTCTTTCCTAATCATTTGAATTTCGACCCTTCCACCCCTGAAAAATAGGGCTCCTCTGGAAGCAACAGTGTAATTCAATCACTGGAATTTACCATGCATCAAATGTTTTTGTGTAAAATATATCTAACATTGAATGGCATCAGATCTAAAATGTTATTCCTTCATTTAGTGCATAGATTTAAAAAAAAAAAAAAAAAAAATGGCAGATGAAATTTGTGAGTGGCAGACAAGACTTGCCTGCCATCATATCACCATCTTAATGCAGCTAGCAGCATTAAGATGGTGATAGCTGCATTAAGATGCAGCTAGCAGCAGTGCCAACACCCCTCATTACACTTTGCCATTAGTATGAAGTGTGGAATGTGCCATTTATGAATTATATTTATATCTATATTTATATATATTATATCGGAAAATTATATTTTCCTGTAAATGATGCATTATAATGCTCCAAAGTTTTTTTAAATAATTCCATTTTTTATTGTTAAGTTTCTCTTTGCTCTGTAATTTAAAGACATGTAAGCAATGTGCAACCTCCAAAGTGTTATGTAGGCAGACATGAGGCCAATCAGAGCTCTGTGGGCTGGATGTTATTTCATTTTTAGGTTCTACACTGCATACGTGTCTTTAAATCAAAGCATTCACAAAATGAAAACTACTGTAAATGTTAAATCAAATCAAAGCAAATTAATTGTGAGGTTCAATGTTGTAGGAGGGCACATCAATTAAAGTCAATTAAAATAATTTATTTACAAATTACAGGTTAATTGATCTCTTTTTTTTTTTTTTTTTTACTTGTGATCTTTTTAATGCATCATGTTAATGCAAATTTAGTTCATTTAATTAGCTTTTGTATTTATGAGTAGATTATGATTTATGAATAGATTATGATTAAAACACTGTAAAAGTCCAAGCTCACACATAAGCACATAAGGCTTTGTCCACAAAAACACACGCAGCACCTACAGAGTTGTTATCACAATATACAAATCTCAGACAATGTACTGTATATCTGAATCTGCACCATTTACTAAACCAACTAAAATGCGTCTAGGTATATACGATCTGGAGATCATGGTACCACCGAAACAAACATTAGGTTTCTGTTTTATAGATCCTGTTAAGGTAATGTGACATTCAGGCACAAAACTAAACTAAACTATTCTGCTAAACTGAGAATATCTTATCAATCAGTGCAACTCTCCGTGTCGTGTTGTCTTTCTTACAGTTTTTCTCAATCGCTTTGGCTCATTTTTCGAAACAGTCGTAACTTTCTCTGAACTGTAAGAGCATCTGTCACAACTGTTTGATGGGACATCACAACTCTATTGCATGTCTGCAAAAAGTAGTAACTCACCAAAAACACTTCATTCAATGCTTCAAACCCAGTTATTGTGTCAGTAAACTGGCCAACGCCACCAAAATGAAAAGTTGTTTTGTCATCGTGTGAGCCGTACTGGTCAAAATGTTTAGGTGTTTTTTCACTCCGGCACTCAACCCTGGAAATGTTTCTTATATACAAATCTGTGTTTTGTTGACGCTGACTGCTTACTGTACTATACCAGAATGTTAGCTTTATCTAGCTGAATGCTGTTGTGGCTCGCAATGAGCTTTTTAGATTCCCATTTCAACAGCAGGTGAAAGTTTAATGTGTAATGTGAAAGTCAATACTGTACAATAGTACACAGAAACAGGATATGTACATGTGTGTTTATACAGTAAATATGTATTGTGTATCAATGTGCTACATGTATTATAAATAGAAAATTCACCTTTGAGCTTTCACGGAAAATCATAGGCTATACAGTGAATAGAAAATTTGCCACAAAATGACATCCATGCAAGAAAAACAAACCCTGCAACAATGAAAGAACCTGCTGTAGTTCAGTAAAAAAAAAAAAAAAAAACGTGCCTCGTCGCATTACGTAACACCATGTCATAGATATTTATGGAATATACACGCATGTCTGCCAGATTTTGATAAGTTAATGGATCATTTTGCACGTGATGGCTCCAACGATGAAGGAATGTTTAGAAGGACGACCGTTTCACTGAGAATCAACTCATCAGTTTTGATCAGCAAGACGTGTGCAAGTGGTTATTGTGCTGACTCTTGCACATGTGCCAAAACACGTGCAATTTGCTGGAATGAATGAGAAATTCTAATCTGTTGTGAACAACAAACTAATTGTTCAGAGTTGAGCTTATTGTTATGAAGAAAATAATTCTCATTTGAGAATTGAGCCAAAGCGAACGAGAAAAACTGTAATAAACATTTTTTTTATATATTTAAAGGAACAGTGTGTAGCATTTCAGGGGATCTATTAGCAGAAATGGAATATAATATTCATAACTTCATATCTACATAGGGAGCGGGTCCTCTTCACGGAGTCCTCCATGTTTCTACAGTAGCCCAGAACAGACAAACCAAACACTTGCTCCAGAGAGAGACGTTAGCATTTTTCCGTCACCTGAAGGCCACCGTAGTTCTCCGACACGCTTGTGAAACTGCGGTAACGTGAGCCGCAGAGTGACAAACTTTGGTAGCGCCAGCCGCCGTCTGACTTCCGTTGCTCCTAAAGTAGTGTTATTATGGTAAGGATGGCCTCTGAGCGAGGCCAACGCCGTTACCACGGTTCACATTACCGCAGTCTTGGTGAGGGACGAGTGAGTGGAGGGGTACTCAGCTGGTTGCAATCTGCAACCACACCACTAGATGCCACTAAATCCTACACACTGTTTAATAATGTTGAAAAAATGTGAACGTGTTGGACTGCATCTTACATTGTACCACCACAAAAACATGATCCAGCAAAAGTCCTGTTAATGTGATTGTTGGCGAGCTCTTTGGTGAACTGTTTTTTCCCTCCTCTCCTGTGTCTCCTGTCAGCAGTGAGAAGTGTCGGCCCACTGCGGAGCTTCCCAACGGTCCTCTAGATGAGATGTCAGCCACAGAGGAGGCCAAGTAAGTCTGACTGCCCTTGTGCACTATGTGTGTGACAGTTATACCACTAAACCAAGTAACCCCTCCAGTGAACTAAGAGTAATATTCTACTACTGCACACTGAGCAGTGAGCTGTCAGTCTAGCATGCCAGCTAGCATTTTTTTCCTCCTGTCTTCAAATGGATCCACATCTCCGTCTTTGCATTTTCTCCCAGACTGGACCAGAGTGCCGTATCCTCAGAGCCAGCTGTAAATGGGCCGGCGTGAGGGTTGCCTAATGCCAGCCAATGTCCAGCCTGTTCTGCCATGCAGGGCCCCTCCTCCTGACCAGCCAGCGGAGGGCCACTACTCAGAGCTGTACCAATCACACGCCCCCCCCCACCAGGACCAGCAATACTCCCATTGGCTCACCACTGACGGACAGACAGGTGTACAGACACACGATGAACTGAAAGCAAAATGAGAGACATACTCAAATGGATACAGAATAATTTTTTTTCTGCATTTGTTTATATACTATTGTTCTTATGAGGTGATGTGCGACTGATATCTTGCCACTCAAAATTAAATAGTAATGTTGCTATAGTTAAAGAAATGATTGTATGAATAAAATATTTTATAAAAAGAAAAATGTATACAGAAACATAAGATGAATTAACACATAAAAACAGGAATAGCTGATTGGTGTCTCAACCAACCTTTAAGCTGTTGTTACTTGGCTGGATCTGTTATCCTGCGTACTTAATACAACAGTTGCTCTATTTCAAATTGTCACCCACCATTGGTCTGCCTCTCTGAGCAAAGCTGCTCCTACCAATTGAAACACATTTCAAAAAACACTCAAAAGTTTTATTTTGCTGCAGGTTATTATTATTTGTAAATGTTTTTTCTCTTGTATTCTTCTGCATTGAGTAAGATTTGACACGCTTTTTTTTTGGTATCATTTTTTTTTTTTTATTTATTATGGAAGTAAGATGATGGTTATGTTTTGTTACTAAAGAGCCATACCAACACACCCTCTCTCCTCTTCTAGCAGGCTGCATTCATGCTAACTGGGTTCCTACCTCGCAGCTAGAAGGCTAAACAGGAGAGATACAGTATGTCGTCACCACAGCCTGAACTGGGAGCTGTTCATGCATTCTGAGCTTGTGTTTTTAGTCCCAACTAAACTTCTTTAGAACCACAGTCCTCTTTGGCCCAAAACTCTTTTTTTTTTTTTTTTATCTGAAGTGCTTTTTAGACCAGTGGTTCTTAATTTGGGGGGGGTCTCCCTTTAGACCAAGTTCTCATTGAGCAAATTGCAGGTTGGAGATGCATCTATACAGCGTGGCACAACTGTGATTTCAGGCAGCTACAGCATTTTAGAGAGCTTGGCAGGAGAGTTAAAGACAAACTACACAAATGAAAGATTAGTCTGTGCTCAGCCTCGTGGGGCTAGGTGTGATTCAGTCACTTTATGATAAGAAAAAGACTGTTACAATTGTAAATGTGGACGGTTGTGAAATCAGCTGCTGATCAAGTTCCAAGCGCAGGTGTTTATTCTTAGTGGGCTTAGTGACGACGCACCATGTCGGCCAATCAAATCAGTGTGCGCATTCCTGGTAGATTACTCTGTAATCACTTGTTTACCTGCTAATTGTTGAAGGACAGACCCCCACCACCAGCAGACGCTAGTGTTTTGCTGTGATGTTTAATCCAGGAAGTCCAGTTTGAGTAGAGCATCTATGAGTTCAAAGCGTTAAGTGCTACTGTCAGTCTGAAAGCATCCTTGTTGCATCATCTTTTTTCTTTGAATCACTACCTCTTCTTAAAAGTCCGCCTTCATGAGGCGATGGATTGACTTGGAAATTTGACTTTGAATTTTCAAAACAAACGTAAAACCTGTCATGGCTGTGTTCGGACATATTGTAGTTGCCTCTGTGTGTATATATATATATATGGCCTTTTAGCTATGGTTTGGTCTTCACCAATTCATGAGAAAAATGTCTGGCTTTTGAGCAACTTTCTTTTCTTAGCATTATAAATAAAGGACCAACTTTTGCGATGGGCCAATTGTTAGTCTACTGATAAAAAAAAAAAGATCATCGGCAGCAGATCTGTTGCAGCATTACTGCTGAATATCCGTCCACAGTAGATTCACTTTGAGCCCTAAATAGACCATTTACCAACACATCTACCCGCAGCTGGGATTTAAATGGTGTCTTTGTTGCTAGAAATCACACTCCTGTGCAGCGCTTCCTTTTCCCTTCTTTCCATGGAGCCGCTTCCTTTCTGCTCACCAAATGTGACCGTTTTTATTTTTTTTTCCCCATCTTGGTATCAATTGATTCACTGGTTGGGATTTGGTTCCAAAAGAAAATGTAACTTAAAATTTTCTGTACCAGCATTGGAAAGGGAAGAGGCTATTTACAGATGATGGTACAACCCACTTTTTGTCGGATTATGAATTAATTAAATTTCATCTTAATTTCTGAAGCTAAGTGGTCTTTGCAGATGGTTTCTTGGGCTTGTCTGTCATGACTTAGGTTTTATTAGACCATTATTTACACAATCCCATCAGAGGTTTCTGTACAGATTGTTTCTTGAGTGCTCATTATAGAACTTTGAAAGCTCATTTCCAGACGGTGGAAATCTCCATACAATTACCAATATTTATGGGCTGTCAAAGTTTAAAAGTTTCACTGGAATCTAATGTACATTGAATGTGAAACACTGCCTTAGATGGTAATTATTAGTTAGAATGTTACATTCTTCCTGTCTGAGTCTTTTCTGCATTGAAAACCAGTTTAAACGTTGATGGAAACTTAAAATGTAAGCTTGACAGAAGGTGGGCTTTGGAGGAGTTATGGATTTTGATGGTGACCATATCAAGAGCGCTGATGTCCGCACCGCTGAGACTTCTTGCAGTCACGGAAAAAACCTGGAAAAGGTCAGTCATTTATTTTTCTCGTTATTTTTTAACGATGGTAATGGAGGGTGACACTTTAGTTTCCGGAGTAGAACTCGGAAACTATCTAACTTAGGAACTTCGGGGTTAGAAGTCCAGGGTGCCCAAAATCTTTGAAATTATGGCAAAAAAATGATTTTTTTTTTTTTTTTTTTTAATACTTCAATTTTGTTTCCTGGAGTAGAACTCGGAAACCATTTACCTTGGGAACTTTAAATTTGGTATGATGGTTGACAGTGTGGTCTAATTGTGACTTTTGGGGGTTAGAAGTCCAGGGTGCCCAAAATTTTTGAAATTTTTCCAAAAGAGCAAAACCGTTGGCCCTAGGCCCTTTAGTAGGGGTCAAGCAGTGAGTGGGGGTATTTGAGCCATGCTCACTTTTGCCTTGTTTTTTTTTTTTTTTTTTCAAGTTTTGCCAGATTTCACAATTTGCGGGTCACACGACCCTGAAAAGCCTAGTCTGCTCTGATTGGTCAGTGTTTCCGGTTTTCATCAACGCCGTCAGCGTCATTGGGGACGCCGGGGAACCACTGTAACAGAGTTCAGTTGCACTGTGACCGTGAATATCACCACAATAACCACTTAAAAATCAAATACTTTACAAATTCACATGTTCCAGCGGGAATATGATCCAAAATCAAAGAGAAATTAAAAACATCGGCAACCAAGATTCATACCTGCAAAAGCAGGCTGTGGCATTTCTATGGGCTAATCGGAACTTTGACCTCGTCTGCCATGTGACGCCTGCTTGAGGTCGCCCTCAAACCTCGACCTTGGCCAATGTTTCTAGATTTTATTTTCGTAGCGAAGGTTAACATGCGTTGTTACTCTTGTCATGTTTGGAGGCTACAGTGTAGAATTTTATTTGCTCAGGCTAAACTGAATTAGAAATTGAGTTTTCTAACCTCCCATTTTTGACACTACACACACAAATTTCACACAGTGTCCAGCAGGGTGTCCTATCTCACCGTATAAAAATTAAGCGATGGGAGGTACAGTTTTTGACTGGGAAACAGGAGTATGAGAGGCGTTTAGCTATTTAGTGCAGTTTGACACACACACATAATTTTTTCAAGCATTTTTCAAGTCTACTTATTCATGCTTTCAGATAGAAACTCCATTCAAACATTACAATGTTCCACATCTTTCATACATTATGGTTAATATCCAACTTTTAAAGGCAGCAATTCAGTTTAGCATCAGCATTTTCAACTAACCTTAAAATACTCCACATCTTTCATACATCATTGGTATTATTCAACTTTTCATTGACATTCATACTACTGTAATTAAACCCATTCCCACTTTTACAACTATTCCTACTTCTTAACTTTTACATTTAAGCCAGCAATGCAGTGTAGCGTCAGCTTTTCAACAACCAGCATTCACTCTGCAATTTCTTACAATTACTCTTATTTTACCACAAAATCCTCATAATCTAAAACGGATTAGAAAAACACAAATGATGTTAAAATCTAAATCCTAATATCCACAGAAGCCTTTCTCTAGATTATAAAATAATTCTGGCTATGAGTGAGTGAAACAAACAAACATATAAGGGAGATTTGCATTTGGGTTATTAATGACCTTTCTTGCTGTCGTTTGTCCCACTGTGCATCATTGACATGTATACTGTATATGTCCATGCTGTGCACCATAGACATGTATATACTGTATGTCTATGCCGTGTACCATAGACATGTATAATGCATATGTCCATGCTGTGCACCACAGACATGTATATGTCCATGCTGTGCACCACAGACATGTATATGTCCATGCTGTGCACCACAGACATGTATAATGTGTATGTCCATGCTGTGCACCATAGACATGTATAATGTATATGTCCATGCTGTGCACCATAGACATGTTTATATGTCTATGCTGTGCAACATTGACATGTATATGTCCATGCTGTGCACCATAGACATGTATATACAGTATACTGTATGTCTATGCTGTGCACCATAGACATGTATATACACTATACTGTATGTCTATGCTGTGTCTGTGTCTATGCTGTGCACCATAGACATGTATATACAGTATACTGTATATCTATGCTGTGTCTGTGTCTATGCTGTGCACCATAGACATGTATATACACTATACTGTATGTCTATGCTGTGTCTATGCTGTGCACCATAGACATGTATATACAGTATACTGTATGTCTATGCTGTGTCTGTGTCTATGCTGTGCACCATAGACATGTATATACACTATACTGTATGTCTATGCTGTGTCTGTCTATGCTGTGCACCATAGACATGTATATACAGTATACTGTATGTCTATGCTGTGTCTATGTCTATGCTGTGCACCATAGACATGTATATACAGTATACTGTATGTCTATGCTGTGTCTATGTCTATGCTGTGCACCATAGACATGTATATACACTATACTGTATGTCTATGCTGTGTCTATGTCTATGCTGTGCACCATAGACATGTATATACACTATACTGTATGTCTATGTTGTGTCTATGTCTATGCTGTGCACCATGTCAAATGCCACTGTATATATGGGTCAAATGTTCCCGGTGTTTAGCCTCTAAGGCAACCTACTCCCTTGCGACATACAAAACCAGCTCTCCCAACTTTTCACGTTATGGGGAAATTATAACTGACCATTAGCATTAATATTTACTCTCCACAGTTTACAGCGTTTATTATGCAGTTAGGCCAGAAGCAGTGCTACCTGACAGACCTAGCTTGGGGCAAAAAACCCGCGCTTCGTGACGTCAGAACAAGTTGTGTTGTTGACAGCTAGCTAGCCCGATGCTAGCCCGATGCTAGCGAGGCTTCTTGCGTCAAACCCCTCAGCGCCTCTCATGGTTCCTCCAGTGGGTCGGCCACCTTTCATTCATGCGGTGTCTGGTACCAGAGTGAGACATGCAGGATAGGTACAGCGAGGTCGGCTTCGTCCAGCAAATACTCGGCTTGAATTTAGTGCCGAGGAAGAACGGCACACACCGAGGAAACGACACCTCTCTCAACGACTTCTCAGGTGGGCTACCGGGGCTAATGAGGGCTAGCTGGGTAGCTAACGAGCTACAGACGGTGTAGCAGCGCTGTAAGGCTGTATAGTATAGTATAGTATAGTATATTATATAGTATAAGAGAGTGAATATCACACCGAGTCACGTCTGGTGGTTTACTTTTAACTAAAATGTGAAACGTTCAAATGTGCTCAACTCCCGTTAAATGTATCGTTATCCCCACCGGTTAGTTATTGTCCGCGTTAGCATTGTTTAGGTAACGTTAACGTTACTGTCTATCTGTGAAGCTAGCTAGTTTCCTCTCAACGGTTGTTTTAATAGTCTGAATGTTTCCAGGAGATGATGGTTAAATGTGTGTTACAATCCCAAACGTCGTTTCCAGCAACGTGTCTATTCGACTAGTATTATTAGAAGATAACATTGTATTGTTCTTAGCTCTTGTTTTTCCTGTTTACTGTATGAACATGGAAGTAAGAGATTGATCTGGGAAGTTAATTCAGAAGTGTCTCGCTAACCGTCAGCCTATAGCTATTCTTGTGTATAGCTAACTAACAGATGCGTAGTAACGTTAGCGGTGTCAGTGGAAGAGACTAGAAGAGATTTCCAGGTGTTAACAGCGGGGGGACACAAATGCACCACATCAGTAACGTTACTGCTGCTTAGAAAGCCTGCAATGTGCAGGAAATAGTGCTTTTGTTGTTCTGCCAGAGATGTTACTGCAATTTAACCGTGTTTATGTTGCATTGAATGGTTCTTACATGTCACCATGAGACTATATATATCCGATAGTGTGGGATTCGGGTTAATGCAGACAGTGCTGTGATACACACAGTATCTCAACCTGTGCCTTGCCCTGACTTAAAGGGTGAATCACATTTCACTGATAGTTTCCACCATTTTCACCATTGCAGCTGAGTACATTGAACAAATAATGTAGGGACTGCAGCTAACTGTTTTCATTATCGGTTAAAGGGACTGTTTGTAAGAATCAGAAATGCTTGTTAACAGCGACACCTGTGGCCGTTAAGTCAACGAAAGTCAGCGTCCTGTTGCTCGCGCTTGTGCTCGCTCTACATAGACATGAACGAGCATCGGTCAAAACAGTGAGGCGACACACGTCAGCTAAAACCACAATATCTCTCTATATTTCAGCTGCTTGGCAGTAATGTTAGCTGACCAGACGAAGGTCTCTCCATGAATCAATGCTGATCCTAGTGTTGGCTTTTCCTGCTTCAGCCTCCCAGCCGCGGTCAGAGGAAACAGGGGAGACACCGGAGTTTTGGTCGGAGACGATAACGCTTCTCTCTGCGGAGCCCTGTCACTTCACGAGACTCGGAAAACCTCTGTTGGTCTGGAGGAGCTGCAGCATTTATTTCTGCACAAACGTCCACTGTACATTCACTAGATATTCTCAGAGCTAAACTAACTCTTCTGCAGTGAGTAGTGTGCGCGTATAAACGTGAGAGTGGAGCGAAATAGCGAGAACGAGCGCGGTGTGTGAGTGAAGGCAAGCAGGCAGAGGAGCAGAGGAGGAGAGTACAGCAGAGACTCCGGCCCTGGAGACCAAAGCTACAGTCTCCCCCATGTCCTCCGACCGCGGCCAACACTGTTTAACAGACGGGCTTCACTAGATATAACTTTGCGGTTTTGGTGCTTCCGTGTAGTTTGTGTTTGAGTCTGAGTCTGAACAGCGTAGCCACACGCGAGCGCGCATGGGACACCGACCCGCAATGATTTATACATGTAAGAAGTTACAAACAGTCCCTTTAATGTATTCTGAAATGTCTTCTATACAATGTCAGAGGTCCAACCCAGTGTCAGTCTGTACTACTTATCTTTACGTTTAATTATGTACTGAAGTATCTCATCATGGCTATCCATGTATTACCATGGACCAACTTTTGGAAAGTAAGAAAATCCAGTAATATAAAGTAGTCATGATTAATATCAATTGAATGCGCTAACTGCTACTGTATTGGTGTGTACATTTTGAAATGTCCGTTAATGTGACGAGGAACATATGAGTTTTCTTTTTCTCCAAGCGTAGTCCATTGTGTTTTTTAGAAATTTTAGGTGGGGAACTCTACTGGAGGAATGAACACTGATAGTGCACTGAGGAACTGTACACAATTTGTACTTCTGATTGGCATGAATTTATGTGTGTCCAAATGATTGTGTGTGTGTGTGTGTCCGTCCAGAGATGTGGTACGGAGTGTTTCTGTGGGCAGCGGTCTCCTCCCTGGTCTTCCACCTGCCTGCAGCACTGCTCTCCCTCGCCACGCTGCGCCAGCACAAGATGGCCCGATTCATGCCCATCGCCATCCTCCTCATGGGCATCGTGGGACCAATTTTTGGGGGAGTCCTCACCAGTAAGTCATCTTATCTTATCTTATCTTATCTTATCTTATCTTATCTTATCTTATCTTTACATCCTGATGAGCAGGTGGCTCCTTGCATGGCAGCCTCTGCCATCAGTGTATGAATTTGTGTGTGAATGCTGACATGTAGTGTAAAGCGCTTTGAGTGGTCGGAAGACTAGAGAGGCGCTATGTAAATGCAAGTCCATTTACCATTATTCAATTCAATTCAATTTGCCTGTCTTATGGAAAATAATTAGTGGCGTAAAAAGCCTTGTTAGCTTATCAGAGATTAGATTGAACAAAACAAGACATCTGTTGAATAATGTGTTTTCTTATTTTTTTTTAAAGGTGCTGCCATAGCAGGTGTGTACAAGGCAGCAGGAAAGACGATGATCTCTTTGGAGGCTCTTGTTTTCGGTGTAGGACAGTCATTTTGTGTCCTCATCATCTCCTTCCTCAGGGTACTAGCCACCCTTTAGCAGTACTGAGGCCCGCCTGGCTGGCCCTGATGCTGCCGGGTGAGTTCGACACCAGTCGCACCTTCTCTCGACGGGTCCTGAGTTTAACATGGTACAAGGACTAGATCCCTGGCAAACCCTGCTGGGACGCATGTAAACCAGTCAGGCCCGGGACATGATGTCATTTCTTACTGATGGACCAAGACCAGAGCAGATTTTTATTCAACTATCAAAGAAAGAGCAATGTGTAAAGTGGAGGTGTGTGTTATGCAGCACTAAGGCTTCTGACTTGCTGTCTGTCTGTCTGTCTGTCTTTATGTCCACTGTGGGACAGCACAATGCTGCATTCACATCACAGAGCTTTGCACTCATTCTTGTATGATGCGAAGGCAGCAGGATGCTGTTGTCCCCTGTTGCCGGGGTTACAGGTTAGCAGCAGGATGACACTAACCTTTCTCAGGGGCTGTGTGTGTCTCTCTTTCGCTATCAGTCTGACAACAGTTTGACTCCATGCAACGACTGCACAGAGACAGAATAACAGGGTGGTGAGACAGGAGGATGATGGTTATATGCAAGATTCTGGCTTTTTCCCCTTGAGGCCTTAATTTCTATTTTCTAACTTCCAAAGTGGTGTTTCTCTTCAGGGCTGTCTTTCTTTAACACTGTCTCTCTTGCTGCATCTTTTGTTCTTCCTCATAGTTTTCTGTTCAAATGAATTCAAGTCCGACTGCCTGTGTGTTATTGTTAATTCCAAATGAGTTAGAAGCACCTATAACATGTTCCCTTCCAGCTTTCTCAGCTAAGTTATTATAGACAAGCATACAAGTGAAGCAGTTGTTTTAGATCTTGTTTTTTATTTTTTAAATTCTGCCCTGCAGACGCAGCCTAGAGAATGTCTTCAGTTGCTTGGTTTGTTTGTTGGATCTGAGTGAGTAGATGAGAGGTAATGAACACAGGCCACCACCGTGGTCACATTACTAAACAAGAAACGTCTTTTCTTTTCTCTCTTTGAATGATAGTATGTTTGACACGTGTGACACTGAACTGATTTGTATATATTCTAAATTATTTGCAGGTCTTTATAGCTTTTCAATCCTTATGACCAAATATGTTTTGCTTATTTTTCTGCACTAAATGTGCATGCGATGGTTCAACAGAAGTGTACTACCTTATAGTTTTTCATGGGCTCATCAAATTCCCACAGTCTTCAGTGACTGCTTTTAGTTGCTTCTGGTAGCTGCTGGGCAGGTGCTTTTCAGTCAGTATCATGTGCAACTTGCATATACAGACATAGGTGAGCTCTACATGGACTACTTTTATTTGTAAAAGAAAAAAGATGGAGCTGGCAAGTGATCCTGTTTGTGTTTTAGCAACTACTGAGAACTGATTGAAAACTAGCTGCTGACACCACTACCACTAATGTATTTATTGTTGGCCAGGTTCTCACAGTGATTTTACTTTGGTTTTTCATGTGTTATTTAATGTTTGTATCTTTGTCTTGATGAAAAGCTGCTTCTGTCAACACCGTGTTGGTTCATTTCCACAAATCAACATGTTGACACAATCTATTTTGGCATCAGCCACACACATTTGGTTCCATTGAATTTGATGAAAATGTCTCTTGACTATAAACGGGGCTAGATGATTGAGCTGTGGGCCCCCCCACCTTCAGGCACATACAGTTAGATTGGTGCTTTAATGGTGCATATTTCCAAACGAATATGCAAGTAATCAAATGACCACAGTCACGTAGTGAACCTGGAGCTTTTGAGGGTATTTTGAGGCCGTTGCCAGCTTCACCCAGTTAAGAATCCAGTCTTGAATATGAGTGAAACAGAAACCGGGAACAGGGGCCAGATGCATAAAACTCCATGTGGATTCACAACTAAAATGATTTGTAAGCACAAAGACAGAAACATGCAGACCCATTCTTTTTCGTCAGATTTCTAAAGCCGCACGTAGGTCTGATTCTGTTGTATGAATCTCAGTCGTTGTGGAGCTGGGTGCACATGCACAAGCCTCATTTCCACTCCCACAGTTTCCCATAAATGGAGGTAGAGATACCGTTAAACATCAGTTTGCATATCGATGCTAGTGCCCGCTCCACCCCTCATTATACCTACATCAGTGAGGTTCTCCAACAGCACCACAACAGCTGTGGCTATTTATAGCGTCCATACCACTAATTCATCACATGTAGCTGTAAACCAGCGGTCTGCAACCTGCAGCTCTTTAGCTCCTCTCCAGTGGCTCCCTGTGGATTTTTAAAAATGGAAATGAATAACTGTTTTTTGTTTACATTTTCATTTTTATTTATCATTGTTGTAGGTCTATGGTACGACGGAGTATTAGGGCCACATTGAGGGGAAAAAAATAAATCTGAGATCCTCATATTACAACTTTGTTCTCGTAAACCTATGACTTTATACTCGTAATATTATGACTTTATTCTCAAACATAAGTTTAAGAGAAAAAAAGACGTAGTATTATGAGAATAAAGTCATAATATTATTAAGTAGTAATTTTACGTGTTATTTCCTTTTTTGTCGAAAAGTTATGACTTTATTCTCGTAATATTACGACTTTTTTTCTCATAATATAGTGACTTTGATCTGGAAATCTCTGATTTTTTTTTTTTTCCTCTTTACAGTGTAAATCATTATCACGGTGATGTACAGTATATCAGTCATCATTATTAAACATCAGAAGGATGATCAATGATTTATTTATAGAGCTCATAATGAAACAGACTTTACAAAGTGCTTCACAATTCAGGATCGAATGAAAAGAGACGACGGCTCAAAAGTAAATAAAAAGTGATCAAATTCATCCCTCCTAAATCTTATAATCGCACCTTTTGATTGACATTTTACAAAACAAAAACACAAAACCAAATAATAATCAGGTAAATTGGCAAGCTAAACAATGTAAGGCTGCATCTCTCACTTTAGATTTAATCTCCTTATCACATCAGCCACAGCTATCTCTAGAAAACTGTGTACGCTGATCTGAAGTCTGTTCTTCTTTTAGAAATACCAGTTTATGTGTGTGGGAAAATGGCGTGTGCATGGTTTCTGTGAGTACACATCCTTCATAGATCTGGCCCCAGGTAGAATCTGTGGAGCAGAGTTTCTGTTCAGTCACATCCAAAATGTTTCTTTCTTCATGTTTTATTTTAATTCTGGTGCGGATTGTTTTGCACATTCCAATTGGAAATGTTGTTTTCCTACATTTCGCTGCTTATGACATAATAATCTTAATGATCCCAGTATTGAGAGCCTTTTTAACTCATGCAGAAGTAAAGAGAAAGCAAACCACAAGTTTTTTTTATAATCCCCTCAAAGAATTTCTTTAACCCTTCAAACCAAAGATGGCTTGAATTTTCCATGTGCACCCTGTACTTCACTAGCTTACCCTTCAGTTCTGTTAATCTGAAAGAATTGTCTCAAAGTGCATGTAAATGTGCAGCAAATCAAGAATGTTTGGCTCACGTTTTAATCTGTAAAGCTAGGAGAGGCCGTGATCAGAAAATAACTTTGTGTATAACTTTGATAACAGCACACTAAGATTGTAAGGACGAGAAGACTGCAGAAGTTCAGCACCCATGGGACCAACATTGGGACAGGAACTGTTTGTGGACAGTGCCCAAAACCGACTTTAGAGACCAGCAGGACGGGATGTTTTTGCTTTCGTCTTCTTGTAGATACATTTTTAATGGTGAGATTTCCTGCCACACCAAAACCACTAACTTCTTCAAAATATGTCATTTCAGTGAACATTTGATTTTTCTTTTCATCTGTGAAAAGCTCAGTGAGTGTGTGGCATTGCACTGTACATACTTTGGAAGGAGTTAAATGAAATTCCACATTACTGTTCCTGCAAAGACTTGGCGATGCAGTGGAAAATCAAAGCACCTCATTGAAATATGTGGCTGATGCAGAAACAAACGAGCCTTGTTTGAAATGACCCTTGGCCTTGCTTTTACGCTCTACATTTTGGAGAATGTTTATTTTTTTATGGTTGTGTAATTTAGCTCTTTGAGCACGTGTGTGTGTGTGTCCTCTCTGGTTCTGTTACAGCAGCACATATTGTAAACCTTGACATTGATAGCTTTAGTCTGGATATTTTCTTCAGCGAGAACTTAACATTTTTTAATTTGGGTGGCCTGTGTGCTTATGATTACAGAGCTTTCAGAAGGTTATCTGTCTCTGTACTGGACACACAGTCATATCAGTCTTCTCATCTGACATGAATAACAACATGAATTTCCCATGTTGCTCTCTTGTATCAGAGGTCAAAAGCAAATGCTTTTCTGTGAACCGTTGATGACCCCAGTACATGTCCAAGCAGACAGACTGGGCTGTCTCAGAGTCCTTTACGTTGGACTCCCAGATGGACTTAAAGTCCCTGAGGAAATGTTCCTGAAGCTACTTAAAGCAGGAGGATAAACCTGGCAGGAAACTGTGTATTCACTAAAAGTGTTGAGCCAACACTATTAAAAACCTTAAGTAACACTAATGAAAGTAGCTGCACAAAAGTCCCCTCTCAATCGGTACATATACTAGGCCTATTTCAACTAGGGAAGGATAAGGGAAACAGTGGATTATTAAAAATAAAATACTCATAAAGTCGCACTTATGAGATGTTAAGTCAAAATTGTGAGATTTATCATTTCCGTTAGTTGCCAGTTTATCAGACGGCAGTAGTTTTAGCGAGGTGGACCTAATACAACAGTCCTGCTATAAACCCTTCTTTCATGAAGGTTATAGTCTGACTCACAGGATGTAGACTGTGGGTATAAGTCGACCATTGGTCGCGTATTTCATGCTAAAATCTAATGGATTGTTAATTGTGCCACACCCCACCCCTCTAAAAAATTTCATTCAAATCCATCACGAACTTTTGGAGTAATCCTGCTAACAGACAAACAAACTAACCAACGCTGGTGAAACATAACCTCCTTGGCGGAGATAACAAACAATGAGCATCATAACCTTCATGAAGGGGGATTTATTGCAGGATTGTTGTATTAGATTACATTATGCCAGGTTCAGACTACACAATATCAGCACGATAGTAGCCTGACCCGGCAGACGGAGGGTGTCTGCTCAGATCGGGAACGAAAACGGGCGTTGGGCCCGACAATTGCACGTTTTATCCCATGTAGGGTGTCAAAGTGGACGACAACCTCACGACGTCCCAACAGAAAGATTAGCATGTTAAAAACAAATTTTGCCTTTCATGAAGTGTTCCCTCACTTCCATGACTTTGACGAATAGGAGCACAGAGCGCTCATCAATGCACAACTGCAAAAAAAAAGGACTGATGGTGTTGGTGCTGCCAGGTGGAACCGTGAAACAGGAAAGGTCACAGTTTTTCTTTTTTTTTTTAGGCTTTTCTGAACACAAGACAGCCAGCATCATACACACTGCCATTGCTTGTTTACATTACTGTTTTGGAAGTCGGTTCCTAGCACCTCCTCCCCGATGACATCGTGCGCATCTTGAAGGATGGCAAGCTGTGATTGGTCGGGGACCAACGTGTAGTCTCATGTGACGTCTCTCGGCCAAGTGGCAAGAATTTGGACTCCATAATGGCCTACTCTGACATAGTGTCCATTGGATCAGTCAAAAATATTGTGTAGTCTGAACCCGGCCTTAGTTTTAGCTAGGTGGACCTAATAAATTAAATAAACTCGTATGTCAAAATTGAGACATGTTGACAGATCATCATTTTGATCCTCTCATAGTTTTGATTTGCCATTAATTCATTCTATTATTTATTTTGTCATCCCCTACATTTTTACTTTTCTACTTATGTTTTTATTTTTCTGGCAGAGATGGGCTTCCATACATGCCAGTTGTCCCGTAAAAAAACAATTAGTTTTGAAAATGTAATCAAGCCCCGACTCCTGGGGCGTTCTCACAATTCCAATTTTGTGCCGATTTTGATGCAAAATATCTGTGATCTACAGCCAGGCAAAGTAAATGTGGGAATAAATAGACAAATGTCAAGGTAAAGCTGAGAATCTGCTGTAATAGAACCATTGATTTCCACACAGTTTGGTCCACATTCCTGGACTGATTTTGTTCCATTTTTACCAGATTAAAAAGGTTTTAAAAGTTGATTTTAAATTAAGTGCCAATGGTTAATATTTTCATGGAATAAAAAGGTTTCAACTATTGTGTTGTGTTGTGGTTTGTCTTCATGTCCTTTGTCTCCCTCTAGTGGTGGGAGCTGCTTGTAAGAAAGCTGTTGTCATTTAGGAGATTATATTTGCATTTTACACAAAAAACTAACTATGAACCCGTGTTTTATGTTCCCCCATAAGGAGAAATAAATCAGGACGTAACGGTCACTTTGTTTTCATTCCAACTTTAAAAGTAAAATGTGTAACGAACCAGTGAACTGGCTGTCACAGCTTCTCAGAGCAGACTTAGGAGAAAAGGAAGTAGTGAATATATATATCATATGACAAGGATTTCCTCCTCTGGGGAAACAGTTTTGGACAACTTTACAAAATATATAAGATATGGTTAAGTAGTGGTAAATATTGTGGTATTCATAAAGTGACGTTTACATCAGATGTATCCAGTAAACGTATTTAGACTGGATATTAATATACTGAATATTCTTGTGATTTTTGTGTATTAAAAAAGAGTTTGTTTTTTACTAGTTCATAGATAATAATAAAAGAGATGGATTTAACATTCTATGGGGGAAATACAGAGCTAAAGATCAAGACAGATCTTCTGTTTCAAAAGCAAAGACAGAAACTTTACTTTCTTCGTACAGTAGGTTTTATTACAATACAATAATACATCCAATAAAGGTGTTCTAATACTTCAATGTCAGCTTCACAAAATGTACCTATAATACAATCAAACGTCTGGTTAAGGAATTCATTACATTGTCCTATTTTGTTACTAGTAATTGTTTTAAAATGCTCTTTTAAATTTCAGAGTGCATCAGATACTTTCTACTGATTCATGTGATGAGTTCCCCCTGTAAGTAAATATCAGGTATCAGCGGGCCACTGGAACGTCTCCTGTGAGAAATTATCCAGTCAGGAGACTCAACATTTGGATTTGCTAATAAATGAAGAGCCATTCGTGAAAACACGTACAGTATCTGGAAAGTTTCAATAAAGTTTGACCTCCTGTCTGTGGCCTTCTCCTCGTCGTCGTCTCCTACAACACCTGCTGTTGATTCATTCATTATTAATCCCAACACTTAACCAAGACCCGTGGTATCCCAGAGGTTCACTGAGGTCATGTATTTGGTACACTATATGGCCCAAAGTCAGTGAACACCTGTTCTAATTATTGAGTTCAGGTGTATAAAATCCAGCACTTGGCCATGAAATCTCCACAGACAAACATTTAGAATTTAGAAGAGCTCAGTGACTTTAAACCCGGCGCTGTCATGGCACCTTTGCCACAAGTCAGTTTGTGAACTTTCTGCCCCGTCAACTGTTAGTGCTGTTAATGTGAAGTGGAAGTGCCTACGAAGCCATGAAGTGGTAGATCACGCAGACTCCCAGAGCAGGCCCAATGAGTGCTGAAGGGTCTGTCATCTGTTGCATGATCACTCACTACAGAGTTCCAAACTGGAAGCAACATCAGCAGACAAGCTGTGCGTCGGGAGCTTCATGAAATGGGTTTTCATGGCCGAGCAGCTGCTGCATGCAAGCCTCAAATCACCGCACGCAATGGCCAAGCGGTGGTTGGACTGTGGAGCAGTGGCGACGTGTTCTTTGGAGTGATGAATCATGCATCACTATCTGGCAGTCCGATGGATGAATCTGGGTTTGGAGATGCAGATAGCGAGCCAGGCCTTCCCGTCCAACATCAGTGCCTGCCCTCACAAATGCTCTTTTTGCTGAATGGGCACAAATTACAACGTACACACACACTCCAAAATCTTGTGGAAAGCCTTCCCAGAAGAGTTGCGGCTGTTCTAGCCGCAGAGGGGCGTCCAGCTCCATATTAATGCCCATGGTTTTAGAATGGGATGTCCAACAAGCTCATATAGGTGTGGTGGTTAGGTACCCACTGATTTTTTACCATATAGTGTAATGTATGTGACCGGAACTTGGCGTTCCTTCAACAGATTTCACAATGGCGATTGCGTCAAAAACATTCTCATTTTACAGCTAAACCGTGCACTACAAGATGATTCTGAAAACATTTGAGGAGAGAAATAGGCATTACAGTAACATAATATTGATTCATATTTGATCAGCGCTGCCTAGTTTGACCGTTTGGTCGGAGTTTGCAAGTGATTGACAGCCGGCTCTCATAGACGGCAGCTGGACAGCGGACCTCAGATCAGCTCTTACTGCTTGTTTTCCTCCGGTCTGTGAAATCTTGCAGATGCCGTTAGGAGCACCGGAGGACACAGAGGCACATGATTTTTTTTCAGGTTACCTGTTTCATGTACTACTGTCACGATATAGCAACCGTTTTATAAAAAATAACTTTTTTTAATCATATTTGTTCCAATCTCACCTACTTCAGCTTTAAGGGAGGAAGGGATTTAACTCTGGATTCAGCTATTAGTGCGTTTTACAACTTTTAGGACCTAATGATTTAGGGATTTAAGGGCTATTAGAGTGTTCGTACTGGAAAGTTGATTCACCTAAAAAAAAATGATCTTCACAGACGTCTCTTTCCCAATGTAAGTCTATGGGAAAAAGTATTTTTGGGCCCAATGGCATCACGTGACGGACACGGAAGTTGTAGTACCACCGTTTGGCCACTACAAAAATTGGGATCAACAACCGCCGCTCTTCCTGGGGGCTGGCAAGGCCTATGAAAAGGAGGCTGGGTCACGGACGGACATCGGTCTTGGGGTGTGGGGTATAACGCATGCCCAGTGTAACTGAAGCTGTGGTCGTGCGTTGTGATTGGCTCAATTTCGCAGAGGGCTGACCAGATTTTACTGCGCATATGTTATACCCCCGCAGATATGGCGCGTGTACTAGCCTGCTTCAATAGGCCTTGGGGGCTTGGGGTTTACATGGCTAACAGGTCTTTAAAAATGGTGGTTGCTGGTGCGGCATTGGTTCATACGTTCGACCAATCACCGTGCCCTAACGTCACTCACGGTTCCTCTTGTGCTGGGAAAGAACCTACTCTGAAATAGATTCCGCAAAACTGCCTTCTAAGAGCAACGATCGTTCCTTGTTCTTGCATTGCAGTGCGGACACAATAAAAATGGGGGTTCTTAGAACTATGAAAAAGTTCCTCCGGTCCAAAAACGCCACATGCTGTCGCGGCGAGTAAATATAGAGATAGAGTTAAGGAGGAGCTGAGACAGGTGACACGTCAGTGGATTAAGTCTTTGTTGTGTCTGGCCATATAAACTGCCTGGATTAGCAGGCTGACCTGCAGATGAACCAGTGAAAGCCATGTGCACAATATGAATAATGTGACAAGCCCACATATGATTTGACACTTAACAAACATTACGGTGAAATAGCCTAGAACAACGTTATTTCCTCACACTTCAAAAAGACCAGATCAACAGCTTTATGAATTGTTCGGCAATCGATGTTATACTGATGATTTGTCTGGTCCATTAAAACTATCATCACTTCACCTTCCATTCAAATATTCAATCTGGCCTTCCATTGTCCTGCTCAGTCTGTCCCACGGTGCCTCCGAGTCCCAACATGCATTGCATGTGAGATAGCATACAATTCAAAATATATGAAGAGTAAAGTTTCCAGAAAATAACCAAACAATTAATGAATCTTTTCAAGAAAAGTAATCTATTCCCTTTAATTAGTGCCAAATGACATTGTTCTTTCCAGAAACTTTCTAAGACAGAAGACTTTTTGTTGTGTGTACCTGTATTATCCACCTTGTGATATTACTGCACAAGCTTGTTTTTGTCTTACACACAATAGAAATAAAAAAAAAAAACTAAATTGATAAATGTGTTGTAATGCAAATTAAACTCACTGGAACCCTTGGTAATATAATGTATCAATATTATATTTAATATTAATATGAACATGAGCTCCTCTCTCTCAAAGCCAGAAACCAGAGAAGTAAGTTTCAAACTTGGGATATCATAAATGTGAGGAGCTGCTCCATACACGATGAATGGGAGACCCACAGAACGTTTTCTTTTTCTTTATTCTATTGTAGTGTTCTGAAGAAAACGTTCCCATATGCTCTGAACTTTCCTCTGGGTGCTCTCAGTGTCATCTACAACATCTCTCCCAATTCATTGTCTATGGAGCAGCTCCACACTTAATACTTGATGACATCACAAAGTTGAGTTTTAGCACTCTAGTGTTTTGGATTTGGGAGAGAGTAGTTCATGTTTGTTAATATGTTTAGACTGTCTTAGGGTGCTTTCACATCAGGGACCCGGGCCTGGATCCGAGTACACTTGTCACCAAAGTCCAGTTCGTCTGATTAGTGTGAACGCTCCGTACCGTACTCGTGGACGGTTCGTCGATCCTTACCCGAGTCCACTTGAAAAGGTGGTATGGATTACGGATCATGTGTACTCGGGTACGGTTCGCATCAGGTGTGAAAGCCAACCGTACCAAAACACGGAAGTGGACCGCTATTTAACATGAGTAACTTTAGCAGTGAGCGAGTAGTTGTGAAAGGGCAGGCTTTATTCAACGCCACCGGTCTGCTCCGAAATCTGTATACATATAAAACTGGTTCATATCTATGTCTGTATCTGCGCGCAGCATGTGCTGATCTCATCCTCTAAACTGCACAGTCATGGTGATAATGCAGGAAGGCAGGCGAGAGGTTCATTCAAATAGAATCAATAGCAGGCGGTGGGGTTGGGCGATGTTTGGTATTTTATTAAGCTCATGGGCAGAGAGAGAGACAGAGGGGGAAACAGAGTGTAGAGCCGGCGAATTTTCACATCAAACTTGATGAAATAAGAGTTTATTTAGACCAAACCAGAGTTGGTGATTGTTGGAAAGACTAACAACGATGGTTTTGGTGAGTTTTATTTAGTTTCTGTCTAGTTTGAATGAAGTGTTTTACAATGCTCCGCTGCTAGAACAGCTGATCTCAACATAAACAAATGCACAGGGATGATTACGCAAGTGTACTCGGGTACGGAACAACTTTACTAATGTGAAAGCTGAGCAGCAAGGGGGGGGCAATCGTACTCAGGCACGGTATGGATCAATCGTACCTAATATGAAAACGCCCTTAGACATTAGGAATAACATGTATGATTGTATGTTTTTAACATATTATGAAGCAAACATGTCAAACACTCTCTGGTGTCGGCTCAAGTCTCCATTTATATCGCTGTAAACTGATTAGATTTGGGTTCTTGGACTGTTGGTCGGACAAAACAAGACGTTTGAAGAACGCCAACTGTGATTTGTTGGTATTTTCTGACATTTTGTAAGCCTGAAAGCCTGTTATGTCTGAAAAATCAACAGAGGAATCGATCATGACAATAATCTTTAGGTGCAGCCCTGTAGGCCCTATCGGTGCAATTTCAATTATTACCACAATCAGATGAACATCTGCAATCCAACAGCACACACACTGAAACTACATTTCTAGGTACTGAACATGTATTTATTGGTAACAGGTTAATAGGTGCACAAATGTACATTATCACAGGTCAGAAGTGCAGGAACAACAAACAGCAGAAAAGTGGCATCTGGTCTCATCAGCTGAAGAAAGACGGAGCAGAGTTAAGAGACCTGGAGGGACAGTGGGCTGATTGGCCGGCTGATCTGCATCTTCATCTGGGCCGGAATGATACTCCCTCCTCCTCCTCCTCTACTCCTTCTTCTTGTAGTCCTCCAGGTGAGCCAGTACCCAGCCGGAGGGACCCAGGATGGTCGCAAACAAGACTGTCATAGCTATCGCCTGCTCCTGAGGGACACACAGAAACAAAGAGATGGTTAAACTCATATTACTGAGCAGCATAACACTTTTTATTTATTTAATAATTTAAATGAATTTGATTTATAGAAATGATTAAGGGTGGCAAATACAATGTACACACATTAGTCCCACCTGTTCACAGTAGCATTGTGAGATTTTCAACCTTACTAAAACACCAAAACCAAAGGAAGGGAATGGTTAAACCTATTCTCTTTCCTATTACTAGACGTGTCCGTATTTGGTCATATACAGTAGGAGGTTGCTGTTATCTTTGGCAGGAAACAACAAAAAAAGTCTTCTCTTAGATTCTGTAGTCTGTAAGGATTCAGTCCAAAAACAACCCTCTGCCCATCTAAATATATTCAGGACTCAAAAAGTCCTCAAATAATTCTGAGTAAAAGCAGCAACTCAAGCCCGTCTCCAAGGACAGTCCAGATGTCCTGATTAAATCAAGACAGCAACGATTTTCAAACAGGATTTTTTTTTTGACTGGTTTGATTAGTGTTCCAAATGGAAAATAAACTCTATCAATCACTGTGTCTTCCTCCTTGGTGTAGAGGAAAGTAGCAGCAGAAAAACAATGCTTCAGTCAGATGTATCTGTTAGAGCCCAACAGGTTTGTCAGCATGTGCTATGGGTTTAAAGGCCACTAGTGGCGCTATGGAGCAATGTTTTAACGATGCTTTAAGATCAAAATGTACTATCATCTTAGATAACAGTCTATTTGTGAAAGAAAGAAATGTTGGATCGTTATCTAGTTGTTATTTTTCTTAAAAATAGATGTTCGCCTTAAATATTCCATATCAGTCTGGCTCCATATAAATCAATAAGACCAAGGTACCGTTAATGTTATTTAACACATGCTCTTTTTTTAGTGATACCTGAGTTTTAGCACCAATTACAAAACAGTACTTTTTTTATTGAAAAAAATAAGCAGCCAAGTCTCACGGCAAAGCGTGTAATAGCCCCGCCTGTCCACCGGAAGATAGCAGGTCGGTGTCGCCGAGACATGAATATTTCATGGCCGCACAAAGGTGCAATGTTGTCACGTGACGTAGTAATAAAGTGAGAAAGACCACTTATGGTGGACGGGTGGGACGGGTGGGGAGGTGGATGGATAAAACAAACACAGGACGAGACCGCTGTTTCCGTAGTGACGGTTGTCACGTGATGTTCGTCACGTATTTCCCGTACTGACGTTACTTTGTTTCCGCACGTGTCTTACATACTTATTTTAAGCCGCATTTTCCCTTTAACTTCACAAAGTGGTTTTCTTGCCTGAACCTAAATCAGTGGCTTTGTCGCCCCCTGCTGGCACTGCACGTTAACACAGGCGTGTAATATTCACGTCTCTGTGAAGCAAAACGTGACGCTGACACGCTGTCCACTGGTGGACTGATGGGTCCATTACACGCTTTGGCGTGATATCGGCTTGAAATAAGACACATTTCTCTGTGCATCAGTGTTATCTTGACACAAGCGTACAGTAACTCCCTTTATATACAGTCTAACATATGAAAAAATATACAATTTGAAAAGAAAAACACCCTCCCGATTTCCTGATTCTAATAAAAGAATAAGTAAACAAGGCTAAAATACACTGTTCAGGCTTAAACTGAGCTTTTCCCCAAACAAGCACTCACTTCTCAGATAAAATTAGATTAGATTAGGTTAGATTATATTTCCTTTATTGACATTGTACAGGTACAACGAAATTGAGTTTGCAACTCCCCATCACATACACGATGCATTAAAAGACAGTCTATAAATATAGGGTACTATACAAAGCGACAGCTATGAGGTTAGTGACCAGTGTCGTATATGCAAACTGTCTTAAAGGGTAGTAAAAAGTAAGTAGACAATCTAACAATATAAAAGACAATGATTATAATAAAGACAGTGATTATAAAAAATAATTAAATACATAATAAATAGATATAGTCAGTCCGCATGTGCAATATCATTAAACAAATAATGCAGTTCAAATTGCAATAATGCAGTCAAAGGTTAAAGTGCATGGTAAAATAAAGTGCATCTAGTCCATGTAGTTACAGCCATAATCTGATGTGGGTCAAACAGAGGTGAGCAAATGAATGCTGCTATCAAGAAAGTAACAATAACGATCATCTTTTCTTAAATAGCACCTCTCTCTTAACATGGTTAACACGCGCAAAGTAAAAATACATTTTATACATTCAAATGTGTAAAAATGCATTTATGTAGTGTCACAGCTGACCAATTGTAATGATGCAATGCAATCTTCTCGATAAATATACTTCGTTCATCATATTCATATTGATAATACTTCTGTAACTATTTCCACACAGAGGACGTGTAACAAAATTTGATAAAAAATTCTGCTTATTTTTGTTTTCAAGTTGTAACTCGGGGAAACAAAGAAATGTTCCAACTGACCCCGGTCTCCCCTAGTCCTCATTTACTTATAGGCTGATATGTAGCCTTATTATCAATATGTAGCCCAGGTGTTAAAATGCTCTTAATTATTATTATAACTCTCAAATCGGGAACAAATGAGATCAATGTAAACTGATAACTAATACTGTTGTTAGTGAGTCTATGTGACTGTGACCGTGATCAACATCAAGGTCAGACACCTGGCACCTGCTCAACACACCAACACACTACACACTACTAACACTCTACTAACTATATATTACCATCTATAACTTAACTTAACTGCTTTAATAAAACACCACATGAGAAGCTCTATATATGCTCTGCTGTAGGATGTGTGAACATTTCTCTAATCTCTTCTTGTTGTTCATGAGTGAGCTGATAGCAGAGACGTGTACGTGTTGGCTTTAGGCAGAATAATGGCGAGCTGTTGACGCACTTGTCAAATGACTTCAATAATAAATTCGTTTAATAAAATAAAGGCTACCAGCAGGTGCACGGATAAAATAGAGAAAATCAACATTATATATAGATATAACTAAGTTTAGGCTACTAGTGAAGCATGAAAATGTGAAGTTTGACGCAGTTAGAGGAGAGTGAGCTCAGCAGGCTGAATACTGCTCCGTCATATCAGGCCGAGAATAGATCTATAACCGTTATAACTGTTATAAACGTTATAACAGTTATAACCATTATAACTGTTATAGCAGTAGATAAAGGCGGCTGGTAGAGGCGGGTGTGTGGAGGTCTGCTGTGCTGCGGTCATGTCCGGTCATGTCGGGTCATGGTCAGCAGTGAACGTGAACTCACCCCTGCACTGATGTGGTGTTTGGCAGGTTTAGACGACACATTCGCCACAGAGACCAGCGGAGTCCTCAGCGCGCTCCTCAACAACCGGGACGCGGCAGGCAGAGACATAGCGACGGTTCACAGCGACTAGTCCGACGACTGGAGGACAGCAGGGACGAGACAACAGACAGGTCTACCGCTAGGACTGATACTGTTAATGTGTTACTGATACTGATACAGGTCTCAATGTCTGTTTCTGTCTGTGCCAGTCTGCCAGAGTCGTGTTCGTGGCGGGGCGTGACGTTGCCCGCCTTCAGGCAGCGTCGGAATGTAATTGGCCGTCGCACCTCCAGTATCAGACACCGTGACCGGAGAGCGCGGGACGTGTCCTCATATAACCTCCCCCCTCCCCTCAGCAGCAGAGACGAACTGCAGACACAGAGGAGCTGCAGTCTGCTGACAGCACCCTCTAGTTATTCATGGCCATGTTCATCACCTCTTCGCAAACATTCCTTCCATAATGCTACAACATGCAGTTGGTTCTCTCTGTACATGCACCACCACGAGGTAACACAGGTGTTTTATATAAGTGGTTCCATTTAGTGCAATTTTAAGTCAACAGGCTACTGCATGGAACCCCCCCCCAGCAATATCAGTTCATGCATCTGTAGTTGTTGTACTAGTGGCTGCAGTTGTGTTTGTTTTACTGTAAGTAGTGAGGTAAAGGTCAATGATATTTGTGTTACACAGGTCAGTTAAAAAGTGCTCAATAAGACATGGACTCAAACAAACAACTAAATGACAAGAACCAGAAAAAAAATCAATGAATGGAGGTTTTTAAAATACCTTCAACTTTGTGTCATTTCCCCTCAGTCTCACTGACTGGACACAACTTCTAGTACTATATCTATAGGTCCGTCCGTCCTACTACTACTACTACTACTACTACTACTACTACTACTACTGGACACAACTTCTAGTACTATAGGTCCGCCCTAACATTACTACTACTACTACTACTACTACTACTACCACTACTACTACTACTACTGGACACAACTTCTAGTACTATATCTATAGGTCCGCCCTAACATTACTACTATTACTACTACTACTACTACTGGGCACAACTTCTAGTACTATAGGTCCGCCCTAACATTACTATTACTACTACTACTACTACTACTACTACCACTACTGGACACAACTTCTAGTACTATAGGTCCGCCCTAACATTACTACTACTACTATTACTACTGCTACTACTACTGCTGGACCCAACTTCTAGTACTATATCTATAGTAATAGAACTTCGGTCCAGTCAGTGAAGTTCTATAACTATATCTATAGGTCTGGCCTAACATTGTCATGGGGGGTTGTTTTTAGCAACTCCTAACAATATAACTGCACATAATGTAATAATTTAAATGTATATGTAAATGTAATAAAACCTTGAACAGTTTTGTTCATAATGTGAACATTATTACATTATAAACAGCAAAAAAAATGGAATAATGTAATAAATTCAGCGCGTAATGTAATCATTTAAAAAAAGAGTACTCTCCCTGTCTTCTTAGGAACCCTCTAGTTTTACATAACACAAGTGGAGTAGTTAATTTAAGAACACAAGGAGAGTACTTTTTATTATTATTATTACATTGTGCGCTGAGTGTATTACATTATTCAACTTTTTTTTTGCTAAGTTTATAATGTAAT
>CAKAKR010061610.1:514-19836 GCA_916700685.1 Adelosebastes latens | reverse complement strand
TGGGTGTTTTTAATTAGCTGTGCTTTGGCCAAGTCCTCCGCTGCTCCCCAAGACAGGGATTAACTCAAAAACACTGACAAAAGGCGAGAAATTAACAGGGCTTTAGGGAGGACATGGGTTCTCTAAAAAGGAGGTGTTGAGCCAAAAAAGAAAGAGGCGCTTGCTTTTAGGGCCAGAAATCAAAAAAGGGGGGAAACAAAAACACAGAACACACAACACACCCTCTCAGCCACAGTACTAGTGACCGTGTGCTCCAGCAGACTGAGGCCTTTTAAAAACTACACTCAGCTGAAGGCAATGCCTCCTAACGGGCAGCCAGCTGAGCCCGTTAGTGATGGAAAAACTGAAGGTTTTAATCCTCTAAAAGTCTGCTTTTTAAACTAGTATGATAGCTGGAACAGGAGGCTTTGTCATTTTGATTATTGCTTTATATATAGCAGACAGGAATCAATAAATAAAGTGATGCTTATTCATATTATTCAGCCACAGGGATGGAAAATGTGCAGCACACAGTAAAACAAAAAAAAAGAGGAACAAATAATTAAAAATATTTATAAAATATATTAAAAATAATTCATATATTTATACATATTTTATTGTTTCTACTGATTTTTTTGTGAGTATATTTTTGTTTGTTTTAACCCAAATAACATAAATAACAAACAAAATAAATTAAAATTTCAATATTTTTTTTAATTCACTACTCAATTAACTCCAGTTTCATTCTCTTTTCCGAACAGTTCATTGCACAGCTGTGTCTGCGGGGACTTCTGAAGCTCTACTGAGCTCTTTACTTAAAACCGTCTGGTCCTGACTTAAAACACGTACTGCGTCTGACTCTGTGACATTACAGGGTGGTACGTCTTCATTCCAGACATTCTCAAAAGATCAGAGGGGTAAAAGCACACGTAGTCTCAGGAAACCATGAAAATGCTGCAGAGTTCTGCAAAAAAAAAAAAAAAAATCATTTTGGATCCCAAATGTTCTTGACTGATTATGTCAGTGGAAAGCAATTTGAGCGCTGACACCCCTGACAATGGCGTCAGTGTACAGAAAAAAAGTTCCCTCTTAGCCTGTTTTCCACTGCTGCTGGTCCTGAAAGAATCCTTTCTTTCTCTCTGTGAACTACTAAACATGTTCAGTTATTATGTGACAGCGGTCCACTTCACTCCACTCAACTCTAGTATCAAACAAAACCATTCTCATGTGTCTTCACACCTGTTATCGTTGGCTATTTTGGAGTTTTGGACATATAATATGTCTATCTATCATTTTTTTTAACCCAGAATCCCCATTAGTTACTACCAGGGTAGAAACAACTCTTCCTGCGGTCTGTACAAAAACACTACATCACACAAATATGTAATTAAAATCCAAATGAAAAAAAGGGAACAGTAGAAAAACAAACTTCAACCAAAAAAAAAAAACAATAAATCAACAACAAATAAAACTACTAATGACAATGGGGCTGGTGTTCTATGCAATAAGGTATTTCTTTAAACTCTTTATAAAACAGTTTTACTTGTTAAATGTGTGATGGCAAACCTTTCCATACATTCATTCCTCTGAGGGTAGTTAATCCCTCACAAACTGACAAGGAAAGTAATTTATCTTTGGCACTTTTGAGGGAATATTATCATGTATGTGTAGATTTGAATCGATTAATCCCATGATGCTTTTGTCTTTAAATCTGGCCACCTAATTAATTCCATTACAAGAGAGTGAGGCTCTCCTCGTCAAATAAGAAATCTGACCGACTCTCAGAGCAACATAAACTGTGCAGAGTACAAGTAGGCTATTGTTAAAAAGGATTTGGCTTCTTCAGAGCTTTTTTCCCTCGAAAATCGAGGACTTTGTCACCAAAATAGTTCACAAAGTGGGTGAATTAGAGATTATGAGCCGAAAAAAAGAGGAAAGAGCAGAGTTTAGTTCCTCAAATAGAAAGGCTTAGGGGTTTTAATCTGAGAGCTAAACCACTTTGAAAGATGTTGAGTTTATGAATATGAAAAATAAATGTTATGTTGGGAACAAAGTGCCACAATTTTCACAGATCAGAACTGAGTCTTTTCTGGACTCCTCATTGGGTTGACTGAGGATCAGTTGTGTTAATGCTACACCACTGCCCTCTGCAGGATTTATACACAACAAACCTGTGTTTTCCTTATTTTATTGACCCGAAAAACATCTTTAAAGGAAGCATAATCACATCTGAAAAGTGGATCCATTCAATTATTCCTTTGTGAATTACTTAGTATTTTCTGTCTTAGCCTTGAATTATATGAAATACACTTCTAGATATATAGAAAAGGCCAGAAAACAGGAGAGAGAAAATCATACGAGTGCTCAAAAGCAATTTCCTGTCACGTCATGCTACATTATGTAGTTGCGGACGCAGGCTGGAGAGCACAGGGAGACACGGGGAGAATCACTGATACAAAGCTGTAATTGCTCGCTTCATTAATTTGATTTAGAAAATTCAACCACCGCCTGAAATCAAGTGAGGCCTTTGTAGATTTCCCAGTTGGGATCGGCTTCATTAGACAAAGTGGATCTCTGGGGGAATTTGCCTTTTTTAAATAAAGAAGTGTTTGAGCAAAGACCACCAAGGCTCTGAGGATGAGATTCCTGTTAGTTCCCCGGTGGTGAAATGTAATAAGTTCATTCACTCAAGTACAATTTTGACATACTTGTTTTACTTTACTTGTGCATTTCCATTTTATGCTACTTTATACTTCTACTCCAATACAATTCAGAGGAATTTACTGTACTTTTTACTCCACTACCTTTATTTGACACCTATAGTTTTACATTAAAAAAACACAAGATATGATGCAGTACTATACTACTAATCTACCCAGTAGTATGCAAAGTATTTAAAATTGGCTCCACATTGACAAACTACAACATTAAAATGCTCTTACATGTATTTGTTAGTGACAAAAACAGAATAATATGAAAAGAGACATTCTGCATAATGAGTATGTTTACTTTTGATATTTTAAGTACAATTGCTGATAATACTTCTGTACTTTTGCTTATGTATAATTTTGAATTCAAGACTTTTTTCTTTTGTAATGGAGTATTTTTAGGCCATGGCATTTCTATTTTTACCTAAATAAAGGATCTAAGTACTTCTTCCACCGTTATTAGTTCCTATAGGAGCTGTGACTTCACCTGTTTTTCATGTCATATATCTGACTCACACTGTATCATTGTGTGTCCCCCCTGCCCTGGCCTTTAAAGCCGTGTCTGGGAGGAGTGAAGCTGATTGGCAGCCAGCCTCCCCTCTCCTCCCCCCCTTCAGCTGTACCGCAGTGCAGCTCGTCCTGCCAGGTCCCCGCAAGGTTAACGCCACTCCAGGGCCTCAACGTCACGGAGAGACCAGCTGACGGGTGAATGTACAAACCAAACATCCACCGGCACAGACCTCATCTCCCACACTCGATTGTTTAATTTGGTTTTAAAGAGGACCTATTATATTTTTGTGCTTTCCCCTTTTCCTTTAGTGTGTTATATAGTTTTTTGTGCATGAAAAAGGTCTGCAAAGTTACAAAGCCCAAAGTCCACGACAAAGGGAGTTACTCTCCCCCACAGAAACACTGTTCCTTTTCTTCCGTAACATGGTGATGTCACTAAGTAACATATTTGCATAATACCCTCAAACAAAGCTAGTTAGAGCGGAGCTGGAGCAGAGTCTGAAGAGTTTGTTTCGGTTAACCAATCACAACAAAGTGAGCCAGCTGACCAATCAGAGCAGACTGGGCTTTTCAGGAGGGGGGTAATGGGAAAAGAGGTGCTGCAGCACAAAGTAAAGCATTTTTTTTAACATAAAAGCATGTAAATATGTTCTAACAGAAACCCCAAATACAAGTATGCACCTAAAAAATAAGCGACATAGGTCCTCTTTAATCTTGCTCTGTAAATTGGGTTTTTCAAAGTAAAAGCTCCAAAATGATCCTTAAACTTATACATATTGATCTTTGGCAGTTGCGCCAGTTTTTGATGAATGAGTCAACCTTTTCTCACACAGAAATCTCATCCACTGTACCTGTAGCATATAGGGATATTTAAAGTATATTATTAGATTTTGCAAAACAGCAATTTGTCATCATATAAACGCCTGACCTTTTTTGTACTCATTTTAAAAAGGTAATAGTGATTTATTAGGGGGAAACAATTTATTACACAGAATAATCAAACAGTTTGTCTTCTTTTTTTTTATCATAGCTGTTATATTTTGGCATTTTTTAAGTAATTTATTAACTAAAGTTTCCCAGAACATAGTGAACAATAAGTTTCATTCAAAACAGTTTATTCACTAGCTCAAGTCAGACAGCAAGAAATCAGCTTGTTATTGTGTGTACAGTAGGAAAATCACTGTGTTTAAAAATACATCATATATACATTTATATAACAGTTCATTGGATTATCAGAAATAATGCGGTTGATTTGATTTTCATCCTTCACAATGTCTTTAGTGTGAATGTTTTCATTGTGGTTCTTTGTTTAATTACTGCGTCGCCTGAAGCGCTAAAATAAACAAAACACACAAAACAGTATTCTCAACTGTTGAGCTGCCGCTACGGTAAAAAGCTACACAAACGTAAAGAAATGCTTTACATTTCATTCATTATCTTTGCTAGAGAGACGTTTCTACATTCATGTCCGGTTTTCTGACCATGAGGCACCAAGACGTATCTGACGTATCTGATGAGGAATGTCAACAAAATTAAAAAAAACTTATTGTGTAAGCAGTTTTATTGTTCTGTCATCCAATATTTTAATGCAACATCCTGCTCTTTTCCTTTGTCATAAAATCACAATGTTGTCCACTAACAGCAGCACTAACAAAAACAAAATAAATGTACAATTTTAAAGCCATTTCATGGGACCTTTAAGGGAAATGTAGGCAGTGTTCACAATGTTTTACCTGCAGCATTGAAAAAACTACAGGTGGTCCATTACAGGAGGTGCATCAAGTGATTGTTGCCGTTATTGTCAACAGGTGAGTTAGTTTAAGATCTTCGGCTCAGTCGCGTCCAGAGTTCACAGCCTTTGTTGTCCTTGCATTAACAAAATCAGTTTTCCTGTAGCCACACTGTTGAGAAACAAAGTGTTGATTATGGACACTATATTTATGATGTATTGCAGAGAAGTTCTTGAAGCCGATATGTAATAGATTTGAATTTGTTTCACTTTAGTGCCCCCCAGTGGTAGTTTAAAAAAACACACTGTGACAACAACAACAGGCCTAAATAACAGATGACTGATTAGTTTTCTTCATGAATAACCACATTAGTGAGTGCACACTGTGAACAAATAGAGTCATCCTTTAGGCTATTACTTATAAGAACCACCCTTATAATGCAACCTGCACCAGTCCAGCCTGTTCTCATTCCCAGGGCGTCAAATGCCGAGACTTTGTCATGCCCTTCGGCGTGTGATACCGACGCACAAGGCACACAACAGTCAGAGAAAGTCGTTGGAGAGTGTATTGACGTGGTTTAAAGAAGGAAAAGTATGTGCTTAAGTATGTGACAAGTTGGGATGAGAATGTGTTGACCAAACTCACAACGTATTTGTTCAATGTATCGATGTTTATGTTGTTATGCTGTACAAAAATCTTATTGTCTAACTGAAGCAACTTAAAAGACGAGAATCTGCGCATTAATTCCCTAGACCTAAAGAAAATCACTTTACCGCTACTATGTGTGCAGTGACACTTGCAAAAAACTGAAACTGTTTATTAATGCAGGCCTTATAAACAGTGCAGAGCAAAAATATGAGCATCAAAGAGGCTGCAAGGAACACATGCAGATAGGACGGCAACATGCTGCGAGCGGCGTCTAAAAAGATGTCTCCAACTGTGCTCAGTGTGTGCAGACAACATCGGAAACCCAGATGAGTGACAAATACAGGAAATAAGAAAAGGAAACGCATGTGTTGTACTGTAATGTGTTGCATCATGGATACAGTACCTTCTTGTAGGCTCCATGGAGATCACTGTGTTTCCACATGGTGTGCAGCAGGACGCACGCTGCCTGACCTGCTCTAGTTGGTCCAGAACTAGGATATCAAAAGTTGAAATTATTCTCTCCTATATATATATATATATATATATATTTATACTGTATATGAAGAAACTACACATCAGAAGTTAGAGATTCAAGTGTTATTGAATAAATCATCAAACAGGAAATGATTCCGTTTCATAGCAGAGCACATTCTGAGGAGTGGTACAGTGAGCGCAGACTAACCCGTTGTCCTTGCTGCTGATGTTGATGATCTTTGGGAGGGCTCCCTGGTTGACAATGGCTCTGACGTGCTGCTTGTCACTCTGACTCAGGTTGGTCAGGGTTTGACACAGAGAAGCCGTTACCTCGGTCGGCAGGTCGGTGCCGGAGTCGTCGTTGGGGAGCATCATCACCACCTCTGGCAACACCTGCTTCACTTCAGGAGGAGGAAGCAAATAAGAAATTAAAGGCACAGTTCAGGGTCCAAATGGAAACAACAAAATGGTCGGCAAACAAATCCTTTGTTGAGGGAAGTCTATGATTTGAATGGAAACAGTTACCAATGTCAGGGTGCAGCTCCTGGTAGCGCGAGAGGTTTCTTATTAGAGATATGGCCGTCCTCTTCACATTACTCTCTCCCTCCTCTAACATCTTCTTGACATGCTGAAGCCCATTTTCCCGTTGGACAATAGTGAAGGCGATGGCTTCAGTCACCTGCCAGGCCACAGAAAGTGTATCAAATGTGTGTAATATATGCTGTTATGTCTTAATACATAATAATAACAGATTTTTTGATGCTGTTAAAGGTTAAAGGTCAATATTTTTTTGTAAACAGGAGTAAAACAGTGGAGTTTTTTTTCAATTATGATCAGTTTTTCATCTACAACTCCTTTCTTCAGTTAACCATGTGAATCCCTGTACATATTGTCAAAGAAATACTCATTGTGCCTTTACAATAATTTAATAAATTGTTGATTAAATTCTTGAATTAGTCACAAACTACATCCACATGCACAAGTTTTAGATGCTTCCAACTCATGAATTCCTCATAATCCAGTGCTGAAATGATTTGTTGATTTGTTATTGACAAATCAATCAACAACAAAAAAAGACAATTTTGTAAGCGTCTTTGAGTTGCTGAAAAGCTCCATATAAGTTGAATTTATTATTATTATTATTATAAAAATGAATTGATCTTTTGAGATTTGCTTATTTTTCTCCATTTTAGATAATTATGTATACATTCATATCCATAACTTTCCAAATGTCCCCCACTTGTTTTGTAATATCACTTCAACTTAGTTTCATTCATCAATCAGAATGAAATGTAATCCACAGACCAGGTGAATAAAAATACAAATACAGTAGTAACATTTCTCAATAGCAGAGGGAATAGGGCTGTGAGTTCAACTCTAAAAATAAAACACAAAGCATAAATCTGTCCCATCTCACCGCTCCGTTCCCAGCTGTGATGTTCTGCAGCGCTCCGATGGCGGCCTCCTGGGTGTAGTGACGCACACTGCGGGCCATCAGTGACAGGTACATCCGGATAGTGATGGCACTCCACAACCACTCTATGCCACGGGGGTTAGCCTTCTCCTGCAGCAGAGGGCACTGTCGCTCCAGATGCTGGGAGAAAGAAACAGATTATGAGCTGCTGCTGATTATGTATCAGTGGGTTCTCTGGGTTCATATTGACAACAAGAGACAGCTATTATGCAGCAGATTAACAATGACTGCTTTACATAATGTGCTTTGGTCTCATTTAGTTTTTTCTTGCTCTTATTGTGCATTTTAAATTGACTTAACCAGGGAAGAGGCTAAGCATCCATGCTGAATGCAGCATCATCATACTGTAAATTCACATCATTATAAAGAATTCACACTGTCTAATGCAGTCAGAGTAGCTGCAATGCAGATGATTGTTTAAGGGGTCTAATGGGTAAAGACTTGAGTTTTTCAATAAATCAAAACATATACAAATACTGGGGGTTTGTGGTTTGCCCATTGTATAAAACCACACTTCAATAATAGTGTTGTCATAGTACAGGCATTTTTATTCCTTGGCTTTTGGCTCGGCATGAGAGTTGACTATTTTAATCCTTTTTCCTTTCCTATTGGTCTTAACGCTCTTGTTATTTTAATGTCCTGTTGGTTTTAAGTTGATCTTAGTGTTTTATTGTGTTGTTTTTATGTTTTTATGTATAATTGTACAGCACTTTGGTCAACTTTTGTTGTTTTTAAATGTGCTTTATAAATAAATTTGGATTGGATTGGATTGGATAGTAGCTAGCAGAGCAATATCATAGTAGTAGGTTGGTGTCTGGATCAGCAAAAACATTGTTTACATTTCCAAACATACTCTCTAATGTGACACATTTCACTCAGAAATACAATAAATTACAGGACACAATCAAGTGGCATTGTGGGAAGTGTAGGATCCAGTGTTTTTTGGCGATTGACTCATACTAGGGACTAAAAGTCAGGATATCTGCTGCATCAATTCTGACTGTTCTGTTTTTGTTTCTAGTGGAGTATCCCTTTACAAAAACTGGATTAGCCAGTTGCACAAAAGCTCGACACATTGACTACACTATCTGGCCAAAACTATGACAATTTCCACACACTTTGGTCTGGGACTGTTTTCATGGTTTCAGCTAGGCCCCCTTAAATGCAAGTAAGGGAAGGCTGGTGATAATTCTCCGTGTGTCCTTTCATATTACATGTAGTCATTTGATATGTTGTTAATATAAAACTATTGACTATATCAGCTGTAATGAAGTACTGCAACACTAAGTTCATATCAGCAGGTCTTTTTTTGCTGCTGGCACAGATGCACCCGACAAAGCAGGAAATGTATCATTTTGCTTTGATGTTTCTCTCTCCCCGCTCACAATATAAGAGAAAGATAAATAAGATCGGCTTCTAAGAAGATGTTTTATGGCTGATTAAATCTGCAGCAATGCAGCAGTCTTCACAGAATATTGCTCTCAGATATTATACCGCAAGAACATCTTTTGTATTGTCAATGTGGATTACTGTCCGGAGGGATTACCTCTGTGATCTTGGCACTGCGATGAGCGAAGCAGCCGACAGCCTTTTGCTTGGGAGCCAAGTCTAGTCGAGATTCTCGAAGCTCTAAGGTGTACTTCTTAGGAAGCTCTGCCTCGATCTGATAAGACAGGTTGTGCAGGATGCAGGCGCAGTTCTCTGTGGACTTCAGAGCAAGATATGTAGATAAATATCACATTTAAATACAGTATGGCAAGTTGTTTAATCACATAGATGCAACATGCTGAGACTTCAACGGGAGTTAAAGGTATAGTTCACTATCTATGTTTGGATTTTGGATCTTTTTAATTCGGTGAGAAGCAACATGATTTATGTGAATGACGTGACATGCACTACAGAATAGAAAAAAGGAAAAAATAATATATATGTATGCATCAATATATGTACATATATATAGAAATTCCTATGTTGCACTATAGATCAAATCACTGAGCAGTTTGTGGTGAAACAGACAGTGAAGATAAATGTTTTCTCTGGATGGCGTATCGTTTTCATTTCACCTTGTCATCTGTTTTATAGTCAGCTACGGCTCCCCGGATGTAGTAGACCAGAGAGTCAATAAAATTCTCACACTCCCTCATTGCTTTCCTGCCATCTGGACCGGCGGAGCTCAGATTTCTGGAAACCAAAACAGTCAAAACAATCAAGGTTATGTGACATTTGTGTGTGTTTCAATCACATACGCAGTTTCCATTCCCACTGAAACCATGTTAGAAGAGTCAGCAATGTTAATAGCAAAGAATTCCCACATTATAGTGAAACAAATAAACACATGAAGTCCCCTTCTGTTAGCTGCATAATTGTAAAAAGTCAATGGATGCACTGTTTTGGATGTCAGGCCTCTCCAAAACCAACAATCATGACAAATAACAAAACATTTTGATGTAATCCAACTTCCCCGAGGAGAATAAATACAATTAACATTCTGACTCCACACAACAGGTTTCTTTGTGCGGTGCTGAAATCTAAATCGGAGAGGAACTCATCATTTTCCTCCTCCGCAGGGACCTCACAAGGTTTGAGAACATGATTAGGAGAACTTGATAACATTGGGCCAGCGAGGGCTGAGTGATTTCAGTTCAGCAGAGCGGAGAGAAGAGAGAGCTCCATGAATAATTCAGTCGTTCACTCATTTGACCCGGCTGCTATAGTTGCCAGGGGAGCGGTGCGTCTGATATCTCCTGCTTGGTAAACAGAGAGATGATCTCAACAACTAAGCCGACAATATGATGCATAATCTTAGGCCGCAACAGATGAATTGTGTGGTTTAACACAATGCCATGATAGTAGAGATATTGTATAAAAATAGGATTGGTGATTACTTATCTATTTTGGTGACTAGGCTTCATGAAGCAGTGTCAGTTTTCATTTAGGCTTTATTTGATGCTGTAGTTAGTATAAAGTGTCCGGACGTCCCTGTTTGTCCGGGATTGTCCCGGTTTCAAGCGGAGTGTCCCGAGTCCCAACAAATATCCGTAAAAAACACTAAAATGTCCCCGTTTTTAATAGTTACTACCAAATTGTCCTGGTTTTCACCAGAATTTAAATAATAGTTATAATATTATACTTGTTCAGCGCTTACATGGACGTTTATCATGTTCCGACCCACTCATTACTACCTAACCCAATATAAAAACATAATCAATGCATCCATCACGCGTCTCAATTCAATACTGATTTGTCTGTATGTGTGTCAATTAATCAATGTGTCGTTGTCAAGGCTGTTGCTATGATGCTTGCGTCGCTTTCTGACAGAACCGGTCAGTACGCTAAGGGTTAGCTGTCATGCTGAAGAGAAAGTCAATCTTTTCTAAAGAGCTGCAGGAGGCTTACTCCTTCCTTCGTAAAGTACCAGACAATAAAAATGCTGCCTTCTGCACACACTTCATTTTCCGTCGTGCACAGTGAAAATGCTGATATAAAACATCATATTAAGATGGCCAGATAGCAATATGCAATAGACGGCAGAGAATATGTCACAGTCGACCATTTAGCCGGAAGCCTATTGCTTGTGCACACTGACAAATACCTTGTGTTTAGTTTGAAAAGGTATCTGACAATCAATAATCATATTACACCAATGCAATCCTTGTGTTTTGTGTCTACTAGTATTATTATACAGTTTTAAAATAAACTATGTTTTGGTAGATTTTTGGGAGACAAAACATAATGTTTCGTCTGTTGAGGCGCTGTCTATGGTGTTGAATGGTGTGATCGATAGGCGTGCTAAGCGCTGAAATAATAATTGTCCCCCATCCTGATGAAAACACCTATGGTATGCAGAAACATATACATGTGCGCGTGCATGAACATGCGGTACCGGTTTGGGGGTTTGAAAATATGGTCACCCTTAGTTAGCAGCCACTGAACTGATCATTTGTGGCTCATGAGGAACAAATTGCCAATATCACAAGCAACCAACAGGTATGATGAGCACAAAGGTTATATCTAAGGTGGCGACAGATGGATTAAATTCGTTGAATTTGGTTTATGACCAAATACTGACATTCCCATCAGCCTCAGCTGTACTTTGTGTTTATGCTACTTGATATGCTTATGCAACTTGATATGTTATGCTAAACTGGATATTTCTTTAACTCATCTTTAAGTAGCGGCCCTGTTGTTTGTTTTCTTCTTTAAAGTATCTTTGTGGGGTTTTTGCCAACAAGATTCGCCATAAATCAAGCAGAGTAATAGCTCTTTCCACAGAAATGCAGTCAGTATTTCCTGCTTCTCATTACAGCAGGATTCAGATGAAAGATGATAACAGTTTACACCATGTTGAGAAACTGTTTATTCATAACTCAGCTTGGCAGAGACTGTATATTACTGTAGCTCTGCCATCTGTTAACTCTTGCCCTTTGAGATATCATAAAATGAATGCCTTATGCTGCACAGTGACCAAACACGGGCTCTACTGTGCTTCATTTTCACCGCTGATGGACTGTAAACTTTTAACTTTTTCTCCATCAGTTTCTTCATACACGCCATTCTGGTCCACACTGATAAGAAAGTATGATTATTTAATGTCTTGCGTTATAGAAACTCTCAAATTCTGTTTTTAGTTTGGTAGGAGCTGTAGGCTATATGTGACACCGGTAGAGGTGTCTGTTTACTTTTATCTATTAATCTACTACAAAAGCTCGCTGGGTATCTGGTGTCGAAGCTAACAAAAGGAGCCTACCGGAGGCAGCCGGTGGCATTGTGGAAAGCCTCGGCGTCAGCGAGGAGCTCGTCTTTTGGGTTCTCGCCTTCAGAAAGGCCAGAACTGGGTACCAGGACTGACTTGGTGAGGACCGATAAGGCCTCTTTGGAGAGACGCTCCTTCAAAAGGTCATGAGAGGAGAGGTTCCACAAAAGACCTACGAAGTGAGATGGAAATAAACTTTATTATAGGTAAAGACATTTATCTCAACATTTTTAGTCAAACTCACTTAAAGGTCTAAAAAAAAACTGACCAGTAAGATGTCGTCTGGTCTCCACATCGCGGCTGCTCTTCAGTGTATGCAAAACGGTGGCCAGGCCATCATTTTCCTTCACCTCCATCTTGTTTTCGCTGCTCTGGTAAACGACATTACGTAGAGCCCCAGCGGCGACGCGTTGCACCTCCTCTTCGTCGTTGCTCAGGAGCTGCAGGAGCTTTCCAATCCCACGGAGATAGTACACCTTAAAAAACAAGAGCGGATTACTGATTGACAAGATTCAGGATCTACGTAAGCAGTGAAAAGTGTTATACGATAATCATTTACCACAGCCATGTCACGTATCAAAGACAGAGATATCACTTCCGAAGCCGTAGCCAAATTAGATCAACTATTTTATTGTTCCAGCTAAACCCTCTCCGACTGAATCTACAACCCCATTCAACGTGTCTCAGAGAGGTCTTTGCCAAATCTAATGTTTTATGAGGTTGGACTGGGAGGGAGAAATGCTTAAAACTGTATATTTTCAAGTCAGTTTTGGACCAAAGTTTATTTAGTTTAAAACCCATTTGGATATACTATAAACAGTAGGATTTCATAATAATTCAACGTGGCTTAGGGTCTTTTGAAATGTAGCAGTAACGCCTACAACAAACAGTATCTGGAGGTGCTGCAACAAGCTTCACCTTATTAAAGGCTTTAATCATGACATTGTGGTCCAGAACTTAATCCTTCAGATCTTGTCTCATCATCTTGTCTTTTTGGGTTCAAAGATGTATGAGCTTCCTTGTCAGCTGATGCACAAAGATTCCCATGTTCTACTAACAAAGTCATTTTGATTTTAAGGTTATATCCCTTTGACTACCTCTCTCATAATTGCTGCAAACTATAAATTGGTATATTTAAAATGTACAAACAGAAGCACGGGGGCTAAAAAATGCAAATACTACCCCGAAGTAACACACTTTAAACCGTGAACAAATCTGAAAAAAGCAGTTTGAGTATTTCTATATCTCTCATGTGGTAAGCAAAGTTGTGTTTTACATATTTATAATCACTATAGAATGATCCCTTGTGATTAAACATACCATCTTTTTAGCATCGGCGCTCTTGAAACATTGATTCTGTATGTGGCTGGCTGCACTTATCAGCGTGTCCTCGTTATCCTGGGCCAGCAGGTTCACGGCCCTCTCTAACGTCATCTCTGGAGGCTTGTTCTCCGACTTCCTGTGTGAGAGGACAGCCATGAATTAAAAAAAAAAAAAAATGCTCCATCGTCAAATGTCTCAAAAATACGGTTCATGGCCTGAATAAAACACATCGAGACTAGAATATATTAATGAAACGATCTTACGGCATCATGAGTTTCTGTGCATATGTCTGCTGAATGGGGGATTCTACATCCATCTGCCTCGCCATGTCCACCTCCACGCTGGTGACCGAGGGCGGGTATGAATTCAGTCTGCGGAGCCCCTGACCCGCCCTCCTGACCTGAGCCAACCAGGCCAACCTGTCCTCGGGCTGGACGGCACCAAGCATCACATCGCCACTTTGTCCCTGCACCGTTTGTCTCTCCTGTTTGACAAAACTTTGGTTATGATTCCAGTGAGAGCCATATTCACCACTTTGCCGAAACGCTGCATTTGCGAGCCCAGGCTGTTGTGGTGGTGGTGGTGCTGCTGTTGTCTGTCTGACTGACCTCCGGCGGAGGGTCCCGTGTGCAGTTGTGGAAGTGAGCGGCCGCGTGACTCGGGGTGCCTCTGAGAAGGCGTAGCGGCGAAATGAATCAAAACCAAGTGAGTAGTCCAGCAGAGGGCCCACCCTGTGTGACTGACTCGGTCCTGGATGGGTGTACGTCCCATAACGGGAGGCGCTATAGTTGAAGCGTTGACTGCGAGGAAACTCTGGGCTCGGCGGCGGAGACACCTCCACCCTCCTGGATGGTCTCCGCAGATGGTGGCTTGATAGAGAGCGGTTGGTGAAGACCAATCCATTTACCTGTGATAAGAAAACACAATCCACACTTCAATACAGCACATTGTGACCTCTTTATTCTGCTGGTACTCTCACTTTAAAGTTCTCTGGGAGGACTTTACATTTAGACGGCCTAATAGTCCAAAATGCACAGTATTGTCCTCTAGTTAACGGTACAAAACGTCATATGATCCCTGTACAGTTCATTATTTTGAGTTATATAATGTATTAAAGTCTACTGTGACTGCGCTGTATCACAAAAACTGTGCATTCTATCAATAATATTATAATGTAGTTTTGCATTTACATACGTTACACTGGAAAACTTTTAGGATATATATTTTTTTTCATTTGATCTTTATTTAATCAGGCAGTCTCATTGAGATTATGATCTCTTTTCAAGAGAACAGGAACACAATCAGCAAAACAGACACAACACAACTACACAATAAAAAAACAGATACAAGAATCATAAAAAAAACATCAGATAAGAAAGCTTTTAAAATCTCCAAGGAGAATGCAAGACGCTAGTTTGAATGCAGTTTGCATTTCATTCCATTTAAAAAGGTGCGTTCTACCTAAAACCAGTTCTGCCAACATATACAATAAGCACATCTGGCCACATCTATATGGGGCCCCGAAACTGACAGAATGTAGTAAAAGGTTATCGGACAAGTCAAAAAATATAACAATACATCCAAAATATAATATTGTTAAATAATTAAAATGGGGTGTAAAAAGAAATATAAAGCTTTATACGTTTCCTTTAACCTCCAATCAGTAGGTAATACCACTAATCAGTTGATAAATACATCAACTGATTAGTGGTTAAGGAAAAAATAGCCTTTTATTTCACAACTTATCAGCTGGCAAAACAAATAAAAACTTCATTTATTGTATTTTGTCAGTTCCAGGGCTCCATACACCTTGAGCTAACACTGTTAAAAACTCACAAATTATCTATAATGTCAAGCTAAATGTGAGAACACGGTGATTCATTTGACCGGCCTGGAGGCTTGAAGCAGCAGCAGACTATTTGACTATATTGAAATTATATTACAGCGTACAATGTGTCCATGCAGTTCTTTTTATAATGGACAGGTACAGAATTCAAAGAGAGGACGACTTCAATAAGGAAAATATTGAACTGACAGCAGTTTTAGAGTATTTCAAAAGCGATCAGATCTGTTTTATCAGGGCGGGGGAAAGGACAATACAATACTTTTTTACCTTTTAGTGACACCTAAAGAAGAAGATAGATGCCACTAAATTGCTTGTGTGTGTGTGTGTGTGTGTGTGTGTCTGTGTGTGTGTGTGTGTGTGTGTGTGTGTTTGTGTATGCATGACTAAAGAGAGTGAGGTAAAAGAGTATCTTACCTTCATGTTTGGTAAATGTCCATCCGAAGCATCAAAGCTCTTTGCAGTGTTTTTCTGTAAATGGACACTACCTGAAACAAGTTAAGGGGGTTTTGTTAGAGTGTACTGTTTCACACTGTAATTACCTAAACGCATGGCAACGCTAACATTTCCTCAGATCAGGGGGAATAACTCTCACCCTGCCTGAGCTACCAAAGTACAGTACACAAAGCACACAGTGCTGTGGGCGTTTGTAAACCGATGCAAACCAAATGAGATCATTTGCATTAAGAGGGATCGACAAGAGGAAGGCAGACGGGAGACCTAGGGGAAGCAGAGAAGTGAGATAAAACAGATACTTTAAATCCTGTCTATGTATTATTATTATTGATGTTTATCATTCATTTACATAATATCTAGTATTTACAATGTGAAGCATATTATCTCCCCAAAGGCCCAACAAAACCCATTATTTCCAGGCACTATCTACCCAGCGTGTAGTGTTGTTACAGGATGCCACATAACAAAAGAACCACAATAAGTAATTCAAATTAGTGTGACACATAAATGTTGTTACGAAACAATTAGTTGATTAGATGATTAGTCAATCGACAGGAAATTAATCGGCACCTCATCATTTCCTGGTTCCTGCTGCTCAAATGTGAGGATTTGCTACTATTCATTGTCAATATATTTGTTTGTTTTTTACTTTTGATTGGACTAAACAAGACATCTTTCACTATTTTCTGTCTGTTTTTTTTTACTCGTAGGCCAACATGATAAATCCTCTTGTGTTAATACATAGAACATGCCTATTAATAATATGCAGTGACAGACTGAAATCAATGCTGTCCCGAAAATATCATTATTTTTTGGTTGTACTGGATTTCAAAGCTGACCCACATCTTTATTTAGGCTACATCATAAATACAGACATAACCCCTAAGTGGAAAGCAGGCCAGTGGGTGACATGTATTAAATTCAAGCTCCGTCAGCTGTCACGTCCATCTTCCTTTAGGCGGATGAATGAACCTGCAGAAAAACCTGTTGGACAAGCAGAGACTACTATGTGGCATGCATTCCACTGATGAAAAAAAGCCTGCATTTAGTTTGAATGATAGTAGACAGAGAGCATATGCTGTCAACCGGATAGAGAAGGCCACATAGGGTTTGGTAGTAATTAGCAGTAGGAATTAAGACCCCTTGAGAGGGTCACTACATCATTAACAGGACAGGAAATGAGAAAAATATTGTTGTGCTACTCAAATCTGTTAAAATACAGGATAGTTTCACCTCTTCAGGCCTTTCAATTCTACTATACTATATTCAGTTTTAACAGTTTTCTTCATCTCCTTGTATTTTTATATCTGGTATATTTTTTTGTACTTTGTACTACTAACTTTTTTACTGCCTTTTTACTAACATGTTTTTGTACTATGGAACTGTGATGCTGGAAACTTGAATTTCCCTCGGGATCAATAAAGTTACTATCTATCTATCTATCTATCTATCTATCTATCTATCTATCTATTAAACTTATTGTTTAATAGTATGGCTTGATTGTCTAACAGTGCTTCCCAAACTAAAGGTCAAAATGAGACATAATTCAAGATAATTATGCTTTGTTGTAAATATGAATAGTGGGAGGGAGACATGTACCACACCATCTTTTGTTATCATCATACAGGCAATGCTGAGAATGATCCTTTCAGGTGTACAAAATGTATGAAACAGGAGTGGCCTGGTGCACATCTTTCTTGTTCATACCTGTGTTAAAATACCTGTGTAATTATAATAATCATGATAATAAGAAGAAAACTTCAAACTTGAGCATTACCATTTGATGACAAAGTCCTTTTTGCCTTCCGTGCCAGTGTGAGCTGGACCTGCTGCTGAACACGCAGACTCCTCTCGGTTGAGTTCACCCTCGTCTCGGCAGGTAGAGCCAGACTGGTGTCCTCCAGCACGAAGCAGTCCTGCACAGGTAAAGCTGATTTAAAGAACAAAACCTCCTCCATGGTGTGGACGAAGAGTCTAGTAATCCAGTCGCTTCATTGATGAGTAGCTGTGTCAACCTGGATTACTGTTCAGTGCTGCTTTGTTGTGCCTCTGATCATTAAAGGTGGGTCTACCTGCTGACGCTGCTGACGCTGAGGGGGGCGGAGCTACAGATGACGCACCTGAGAGTTGTCAGGTGTCAGGTGTCGCTGCTGGTATCGGTTAAAGCAGGGGTCAGTAACCTTTACTATCAAAAGAAACATTTTAGTCAAAATAAAACAAATAAAAATCTGTCTGGAGCAGCAAAACATTTGATCATTGTGATGAAGGTAACACAGTTTATAGTCTAAGTATATAGTATAAGTCTAATGCAGTGAGGACCAAAGTGCAAATGTACTACGGAGTATTAGGGCCACATTGAGGGAAAAAACATCTGAGATTTCCAGAATAAAGTCATAATATTACGAGACAAAAAGTCGTAATATTACGAGAATAAAGTCATAACTTTACGAGGAATAAAGTCATAACTTTATGAGAATAAAGTCGTAATATTACGAGAATAAAGTCGTAATATTACGAGAATAAAGTCGTAACATTACGAGAATAAAGTCATAACTTTACAAGAATAAAGTCGTAATATTACGAGAATAAAGTCGTAATATTACGAGAATAAAGCCATAACTTTACGAGAAAAAAGTCGTAATATTACGAGAATAAAGCCATAACTTTACGAGAATAAAGTCGTAATATTACGAGAATAAAGCCATAACTTTACGAGAAAAAAAGAAAATAATAAAATTACTATTTTATAATATTGACTTTATTCTCATAATACTATGACTTTTTTTCTCTTAAACTTATGACTTTATTCTCATAATATTACAACTTTTTTTCTTTTAAACTTTTGACTTTTTTCTCATAATATTATGACTTTATTTTCGAAATCTCAGATTTATTTTATTTTCCTCAATGTGGCCCTATAATACTCCGTCGTACCGTCGCACCATAGAACTACAACAATGATAAATAAAAATGAAAATGTAAATAATAAACAGTTATTCATTTCCATGTTTATAAATCCACAGGGAGCCACTGGAGAGGAGCTAAAGAGACGCATGTGGCACCGGAGCCGCAGGTTGCTGACCCCTGAGTTAACGTTACTGAAGTACATTTACTCAAGTACTGTTCTTAATTTCGACGTAATTGTGATTTACTTTAATATTTTCTGCTACTTAACTGCATTTCAGAAGGAAATATTGTCCTTTTAAACACTTTTACATATATTTAACCGCAGAAAATGAAAGATTATTTCGGCCGCGGCTACTAGCGGCGGCTACTAGCTGCGGCACTGTGTAACAACTGTCAACTCAACTCTCAGTACGTCACAACAAAAGGAGGCGCCATCTTGTGGCACTATTTGGCATTACACTGAGTAATACCACAATTGTGTTACAGACTGTTATTTGTATTACATATTACATTTTTA